>PVJD01009827.1:0-59022 GCA_004026545.1 Mormoops blainvillei
TGCATGTTTAAAATTTTTATTGGTGAAACTATTTTCCGTTATTATTTCACTACACTTACACAGGAAAAGCATGGGTATTTTAAAGAGTTAGGTGTATTTGTTGGATCATTATGGCAATTAAAATTGCGTTGTGGTCGTTTGACTGCTCATCTTCCCCTTCTGCTGTCAGCTTCCTCGAAAGCAGGGTATGGTTTTTTTTCCTTTGTGTTTTTGGTGCCTGGCATGGGGCCTAACTCCAATAGGCACTCACCAGGTATTTATTGACTGTTTAACCTTTTATCTGTGTTAATTGAAATGTCTGTAGCAGCATTTTCATCCATTTATAATAGCTGACCTGCTTCTCCTTAACTCTTTTTTATTATCACTTGAGGATATGTTTATTAATTTTAGAGAGAGGAAGCGGGGTGGAGGGAGTGGAAGGGGGGAGAGAGGGAGAGATAGACAGACAGACAGACAGACATCAACTGGTTGCCTCCTGTAGTGCCTTGACTGGTGATCGAACCTGCGACCTAGATATGTGCCCTGACTAGAAATTGAACTGGAACTTTTTGGTGTATGGGACAACACTCAAACCAACCAAGCCACCTGGGTAGGGCTCCTTAATTCTTTCATGGTATCTTGTTTGTTACAATATTATAGGTTCAAATATATGAATATGACCCTTTTAGCAGATTATTTTAACTGTGGAGGATAGTGTATGGTATCTTTTTTTTATAGTTCTAATTGAGTAATTTGTATTTTGTAATATTTTGGTAGATATAAGGAATCAATTATAGTTTGATAAGTAACATGGTTAGTAATATGAAAAAACAGTAATTTCTTCATCATAATAAAATGACATTTATTTTTTTGCCCTGACCAGTGTAGCTCAGTGGGTTGGGTGCCATCCTGCAAACTGAAAGGCCACAGGTTTGATTCCCAGTCAGGGCATATGCCTGGATTTTTGGCCAGGTCCCTGGTTGGGAGCTGGTGAGAGGCAACCAATCGATGTTTCTCTCTTCTCCTTTCTCCCTCTCTTCCCCTCTCTCTAAAAATAAATAAATATTTTTTTTAAATGCTGTTTATTTTTGAGTTCAGTATTTTGTAAAATAGAGTTCTTTTTTCCTCAGGTATTATTATTTGTATTGATGTTTCAGTTAGTCAAATTTTGTATCTTCCTAATAACATTTTTATTGTTAAGGTTAAATAATCTTGAGTTAATACTTAAAAAAAATTGAATCAACACCAGATTTGTTCTTTTAGTTAATTTGAGGACTTTTTAGTTTTTAGTTAGATGAATTTTATTTTAAGAGTTTACTTGGAGAACCTGAGGGATACAATTTAAAAACTTTGGTTTTTAGAACAGAAAGAAATATACTGTAACTTTCCCTTATTTTTCTGGTGGAGAGAAGGTTTTTTTTCTTCTTCTTCTTTTTCTTCTTCTTCTTCTTTTTTTTTCCCTCCCAACAGGAAAGTGCAATTCCACTAAGATTCTTGGGTCACAGATCAGAGGCTTGGATCAGCAAAAAGAAATGAACTTTTGGAAGAATTCTGGTCCAGTGTTATGGGCCAGTTTAAACTACAATGTAGGCAGTGGCAGGCTGCCTCCTCTCTCCCTATAAGGAAAGGCAACATAGCAGTAATATTTACCAGAAAAAGGAAGGAGGGCTATGTTTGTGGGTGGGCTGGGGGCATAGCTTCCCAATAAAATGTTACTTTGTCTGGTATTATAAGCAGTTTCTCAGTCCTCTTGGAAAAACTTGAAGGGAAAAAAACAGGGTGAGTGAAGTTGTGCTAAAAGAGAATCAGAATTTTGTTTGCGAAATTTGCCCAGTGGTAGTCAACTCTTATTTCTCCTAGTAATGAAGATGCACAACGTGAAGAAGGGTGGGGGGAAACACTTATGTTACCTTGGTGAGCATTTTGTGACTTTTTGTTGCAGATTGAACTTTCTAATTGTGTTTTTCTTTGCTTGCAATCTTGGAACACACAGTGGTGGATATAGGGGTAGGTAGGTACGGAGCATACTCTGAGTGGAAGGAAGTGATTAGAAATTTTTTAAATGGTAAAATAAACAGATCAGTCCTAAAGCAAATAATGCTTGGCTACTTGTACTTTCTTATATAATTTAATTTTTTCGTTAAATGTCCCAAGTTTCTCAACTAGATGTTATAAACATTGTTTTGAATAAATTTAAATTTGTGATGTGTAATGAGTAGTTGATCATTTTAATCTAACTACCCAGATTTTCGTAATGAAAAGGATTAAGCATGATACTAAATAGAAACTTTTGTCTTCCTCAGTTTTGTCGTCCTCAAAATCCTTTCTACATTAATTTAAAAATCATTCCTGCTGATTTCTTTTGCTAGACCTCAAGTTTACTTGTACCTACACTGAAGGTTTATACCAGATAGGTTGTGCAGTTGGAACTACTCTGGGAACCTCTGAAACTTGGGCAGGAGGGATATTGACATTTCTCCCCTAAACACCACCTTCTTGAGAATTAATAGAAAAATCATCCCAAAGAGTCACAGAAAAAGTTTGAGATTTGCAGGACCACATATGTAAGAAATAATACATTGGTAGGATATCCATGAGGTAGTTTTATACGATGTGTTCAGTAAATGCAAAATGTTAGAAATGAACAGATATTCACACTAAACTGTTTACAGTATAAAAAAGAAATAAAAAGTGTCTGCCTGTGTTCAGGATAAATCAAATTTATCAGTGTTGCCTATTTTGCTCTTCATTTTAAATTTCTTTGCAAAAGCATTTCTTTAACAAAGGTGTCCTTGTAAAAACGGCATCTGCCAGTTGTAGTAAGTATAAAAAAATTAGACCTGTACAAAGATTAAAATATCAACGCCTATTGCTACCATCCTAGATCTGATCAGTGTTAACAGGTTGGTGATCACCCCTCCAAAACTATCAGGAGACACTTCTAAAAATAGAAACCACAGGGCTGTATTCCTAGCGCCAGTGCATGTCGCGTCACATTTTCTGGGGTTGGTGACCAGGAACTTTCTTTCCTCACTTCTTGCCTTATTGTTTTTGAATTGCTTAAGTTATGCTTGACTATATCTGTGCTATAAAGGGTGGAACAAAGTAAGCTGTGAACGAAATACAAGACTTTCAGTCCACCTTCTCCTGCTCTCTTCTCCATGATCAGAGGTAACCACAGTCAACAGCACATCCTGCCAGGCACCTGTAGGTGCATTCACATGCATACACGTAGCTATGTATAATATATTTACAATTTTAAAAAAGCAAATGGGGCACATTATTTGTATATGTATACTGTTTTGTGAATTGCCTTTTCGCTTAATGATATACTGATAAGGTTTTCCCATATTTTACATAATTATATAAGGTGTGTCCAGAAAATATCCAGCCATGTGCTATGGAAAATAGAGACACTTAGACTGAAGAAGATATAAGAAACATTGTACATAGGACAGTAACACCTCAATCCCTTTCAAAGCAGGCACATTGGGACTTCACACAGTTCTCCCAATTGCCATCAGGCACCCTGTCTTATTTTCCTGGTCTCTTCGAGGGTCTGAAATCTCTTCCCTTTCAAAGGTGATTTTAGTTTTGGGAAAAACCAGAAGCCTCAGGACACCAAATCTGGGCTGTAGGGCGGCTGAGTCACCTGGGTGATTTGATGCTTGACCAAAACACTCTGCATGAGACGTGATGCCTGAGAGCGTGCGTTGTCATGATGAAGCTGCCAGTCACCAGTTGCCCATAGCTGTGGCCTTCTGAATCATCTGAATAGTTTCCACAGAGGAATGTTCAAGCTTAAAGCAAAATTTGATGCAGATTCATTGCTCTACTTGCTCAATCATCTTGAATGTGACAGCCACATAGTACACTTGCTCACTCAGTGGCATCTCCCGCCCCCACTGACTGGTACATGAAGTATTCATTGTTCACATGTGCGTATACCAGACCATACTCTTTGGCTGCCGGGTCACTTTGATGTCATGCAAACTGTTCTCTTTATATTAACAATGGTTGGACTACTTCCGGACAGGCCTCATATACCAATTGGGTCTGTATTGTTCTATTGTTTTAATTTTGTTATCTTACATTTATTTTTAAAGAAATAAATGAAATGAATATATTCTTATTGCAAAACTTAACTATACAAATAAAACAAAAGTCCTTCTTGAATTCCATGCCAGAAGTAATTTCTTTTACCAGTACGATGTGCACTTGGTCCTTCCTGTTGTTAAAATACACATACATATACACACATACACATATACAAATACAATTTTAGTGAATGCTTTTAAAATTATTAACCTAAATTTTTCTGCAGTTTGCTTCTTTTTACTTAACAGTACACCTTAGTGATATTTTCTTGTTAATACATAGATATTTACTGCTTTATATTGTATCCCATAGTATGGTTTAACCATTGCTCTTGGTGAACATCCACGTTGTTTTCATTATCTGACAATTATTACCAAATTAAATCACATATTCCTTTACATAAATCTTTGTGTATCTGTTCAAATGTTCTTTAGTGGAAGAAAGAAAATTATTAGGTTGATGGGGATGTGTATTTTTAATTTCAATGAGAACTGCCAGACATTTTCCAGAAATTCTGTATGACTTTGATCTCTCACTCTTAGTGGTTTTCTATACCTTTAACAATCCTGGGTGTTATAAATCTTTTAAAAAATTGTGTTCTCATGCATCTTACTGTATTAATTTTCTCTTTTTATTGCTTTGGGTTTTTATTGCCTATTTTTATTTTAGATTGTTGGCTTTCTTTCTTACTGGTTTGCCGGAGGTCTTTTTAAAAATAAATATCCTTTTCTGTTTTATATGTAGCAAATGTTTTCTCCTCTCTTGTCTGGTTTATAATGTAATTCATTACATAAAGTATTCAATTTTTAAGTAGTGAAATTACTATTCTTTATATATTTTTGAATTTTGTGTCTTGCATAAGAAAAAGGCCTTATCAGCTCAAGGTTTATACACATACGTCTATAGTTAAATATTAGGGAAATGATTAAATTCTATTGTACCAAAGACAGTTATAGAATTTTATTTTTTCCTTACTGATTTGGAATACCGCCTGTAACATAAGGTTAATTCTCAAACACGCTCATTTCCCTTGAATTGTCTGCTACCAATATCATACTTTTAAATGACTAGTTTTATAAAAATTTTGCTGTTTGACCAGGAGCATTCCTACCCAGGTCAGCCCTTCTCAAAAATTTTTTCTTATGTATTTTCACATCCAGCAATATTTTGTTTACACTGTATTTCAAAATATCAATATTATATAAATCCCTCTTGGTATTTTGATAGTGGTTATACTGAATTTTAGATTAACTTACATGCAGTTTTACTGTACTGGGTCTTTTTGTCCAGACATATGTTGTACCTTTATATTAATTCAGATCTAATATGACCTTTAGTCAAGTTATGTGGTTGTCTGTTTAAAGACCTTCCACATTTCTTTTGTGTTTTTTTTATTCTTGTTTATTCTATTACAGTTGTCCCAGTTTTTCCCCCTTTGCCCTCCTCTGTCCAGCCAGCCCCTCCCACTCCCGCAGTCAGTCCCCACACCGTTGTCCATGTCCATGGATCATTCATATGTGATCCTTGAATAATCCCTTCCCTTTCTTTCCACAATTATTCCCCTCCCTCTTCCCATCTGGCCGCTGTCAGTCTGTTTCATGTTTCCATGTCTCTTGTTCTTGTTAGTTTATTTTGTTCATTAGATTCCTCTTATAGTGAGATCATATGGTATTTGTCTTTCATTCTTGAATATTTTACGTGTTCATTGCTGTTGTGATTGGACTTTCTAATTATTGCTCATGTACATGAGGCTTTTGATTTTTGTATAAGTTGAATTTGTTGTTATAGAACATTACTAAACTCTGTTAGTCTAATAGTGTGTCAGTAGATTCTCTTGATGTTCTTGAACATCTCTGTACAATGGAAATAGAAGGTGAACCATAGATGCAAAACCACATATGTGATTTTAAATTTCCTAGAAGTCATATTGAAAAAGTAAAAGAAACAGGTGAAATTTACTTTAACAATACGCTTCAGTGCAGCATATCCAAAATATTATAATTTCAACATGTAATCAATATTTAAAAATTAGTGACGGATTTTAACTATTTTTTTTTTGTATTAAGTCTTTGGAACTCAACATATATTTTATACTTACAGCACAATGCAACTGGGACTACGTAGTCACATTTCCAGTGCCCCAATCCACTCATAGTGGCGAGTAGCCACTGTATTGGGTAGTGCACTGATTGTTTTGGGGGGTTTTTTTTTTTTTTTTGGTCTTTTTTTTTTCTTTCCTCAGTATCTTTCACATGGAGTACCAGTAGTACAATGCTGATGTTGGTGTTATTAATAGAAATTCTTCCAAAGTTTGACCGCTGTGGATTTCTGATTAGGTAGACTATAAAAACCAAGTGGTTTCTTTTCCTTTTCTAGTTTATAAAAATTCTCTTTCTTTAAATTAAGAATAGGTTTTAAGTTTAACTTTTTTTTAAAAAAAGGCATCTCTTGAGATGACCATATTTTCTTTTCTTCTATCTTTTTAAAATGAAGAGCAGTTTATAGTTTTTTTAAAAATAGTGACTCATTCTTGCATTTCAACAACAAAACCTCCTTGATCATGGACATTTGTGTTTTTAACAAATTTTTATACAAAATTTCATCTCCATTTGTTTGATTTAGGCTATCTAAAAATCTCTGTTAATTTCTCTATTTTGTTTTAATTGCAGTCTTTATCCAATTTCTGGATAAAGGTTTTTCTGGACTTGTCATATGAGTTGTCTAGTTAACAGCCATGTGCATAGTTTGGAACTGCTTGTATAATAAGAGAATTATCTGTACTTTGAGGCTCTTTTAGACTTATTTGTAAAAAATACCTGAACTTGGTTTGTTTTCAGGGTAGCTCTTTGATCCATTTTTCACTCTAAGATTATTTGCCAATTCAGGCTTTTGTCTTTTTGGTCACTTTTGATGTTTGTAAAGTATCTTCTAGATACTTTAATATTTTGCTTAGGTTTTCAGATATGAGTATAAAGTTGCACATGAGATTTTCTTATGACTATTTTGATATATAAAGAAGAATATGGAGAGATATATTAGAAACTTAATGGTGGTTATCTGCAGGAAGTAGTAGTGGAATTATGGAAATAGGGAATGATACAGTCTTTAACAATTTTGTAGCCTTGGGCAATATGAGAATTTTCAAATAATGGACTTGCTTTACTTTCATAAAAAAGAAGTGTTATTTCAAACTTCAAGTATGAAAACATATAGAATATTGTACAGAAAATATTTCTCCTACTAGTCCCAGGACATCTGACCTGTGTGTTTTCTTCTCAAGCTGGACTCTGGACCGTCTTCACGCTGGGTGGCGTGGGCAGCAAAGCGGCCGCCGCCCCTGCGCTTTCCTCCCCTCTGGCCAACCAGAGCCTCCTGCTGCTGCTGGTGCTGGCCAACCTGACAGATGCCGCAGACGCCCCGAACCCCTACAGACAGGCCATCATGTCCTTTAAGAATACTCAAGGTTTGTGCTGTTCACTTTTTCTCTCCGAATATTCCTTCTAATGAAGGAAGAGGGTATTATTTACCCTATATTGTTTCTTTCAGTGGTTGTGGAGATGACTGTTCAGCATATTTTCAGATAGATTAATGATGAGAACAACTTAGATTTTCCTGTCTATATTCTAAGAAAGGTCAAATAGATCTTAGATGATGGCTGTGCTTCCTTATATCCATTTAAATTTGCATTTCTTTCAGAGATAACCAAGCGTAGCATCCGCCTATCCTACCTGTTAGGGATAGGAATTAACCTGAAAAATCTCTAAATGGTAGGTTGTTTGAAATTTTTCACTTGAAGTTTGTTTAGAGTTTTAGAGAACTAAAAATTAGAACAGAACTGAGAAAACTTTTTCTGCAAAGGGACGGATGGCTTTGGCCATGTGGCCTCTGTCACCACCTCTCATTAACTCTGCCCTCATAGCACAACACAGGCATAGATAATACATCAATGAGAGAACATGGCTGGTTCCAGTAAAAGTTTATTTCCAAAACAGGTAGTAGGCTGCCTGTGGGCTATAATTTGCCAAACAGTGAGGTAGAATGTAAATAGATAGTTCTATGTAGACACAGTATTCTTGTATCAAAAGGCTAGACTCTACAAGCAAGATTAATGCTAGGCTAAATTATCAAGAGATGTCCCAACTCTAACGTAATGAAGATGGGTAAAAATTACAGTTATTGGATAGGAATTTTTAAGGCTTCCACTTTGCCTTGTTCCGTTTCAGAGCTGTTCTGATGTGTGTTTCTTGTAGACAGTGGGTGAGTGTGCCAGTTATGGCTTTGCTAACTCTGGTATTGTTCTTTCGGGGAGAATAGGAGGAAGTCTCTAGTAATTCCACAGGAGAAAAGTAAAAACTCATGTACCTAACAGTATTTTCTGTTGCCACTGCTGTACTCTTACTACGGTGCGGCCCAGTGGCCCAGGCAGCGAGCTTTGGGGTCAAGCAGACCCGACCTCGTGCCACACGTCTGTCAGTGCGGGTCGGCAGGGCCTGTCACAGCTTGCGTGCCCTCAGGAAGCCTCAGCGGCTTTGTTTGTAAGATGGAGATCATATCACTAATAGTGTCTGTATAAGTACCAAGCGCGGTAAGATTTTAAAATGATTAGCTCAGATTTTGCAGCAAAACAGTGTTCCCTATGCATATCTACTCTTGTTACTTTTGCTGCTCTGGGCAAATGTTAGTATTTGGGGTTGAACCTTCCTGGGATAGTCACCTTTTCCAAGACTGTGTGGTAGGTACATTTATTCAACACATTGGCTTTAGAGTTAGGCTGACCTAAGTTCATATCCCAGTTTTAATTTTTTTACATACTAGTTTCTTTATTTGTGAAGCAGGGATTATGATCTCTACCATTCAAGGTTCTTTATGAGATTTAAACGAGCGTCTATCATAGTACTGACTCTCTGAATTATTGCTATATTTAAAGAAGCAGTATTGTGCAGGGAAAACAGTAGAGCCTAATCTGTGTTTTTTACTCAGGGCTGATCTTGGAAAAGTTACATGATCTCTCTGAACCTCAATTTTATCCTTTGTAAAACTGGTCAGAGTAACGACATGGCTGTCGGATGGATTAAATAAGGGATGATACACGTAATCATTGGAAAACTGTTTAGATAGTACCGATACCTACTCTCTTAGCAAATTGCAGTGACACGATACCATGTTATCAACTCTCATCACCGTGTTTTCCGTTAGTTTAGTTCTTTTTTTAAGTAAAATTATAAATATAAATTGAAATTTTGAATCTGAAATGCAGCAACTTAGACAAAATGAATGGGAATTGAATTGTGTACATGAGCAGGGCTTTTATTATTTAAATAAGGCACAGTCTAAAAAATAGTGATATAATATTTAAAATGTTCATGTTTTCTGTATTCCAGATAACAGTCCTTTCCCCTCATCAATTCCACATGCTTTCCAGATTAATTTTAACAGCTTGTACACAGCTCTCTGTGAACAGCAGACATCTGATCAAGCAACTCTCCTCTTGTATACGTTGCTCCATCAGAATAGTAATATTAGAACGTACATGTTGGCTCGCACAGATATGGAAAATCTTGTAAGTATCATGCTAAACATTTCATGCTTTTTGTATTTTATAATATTTTGAAGAATAACTTCTTTTCTCCAGAGGAAAGGTGTGTTTGTTTTGTTGCCACAAAGGCGGTGGCTGAGAAATCAGTGGGGAGATATCACCAGACACAGAGGTCTGAGTTTGACGATGTAGGAGACAGAGCGCATAGCCATGGCATCACTGAGCGGGAGAACACAGCCGCACCACCAGCTTCCCTGTCCTTTCGGTCTGTTACAGCCACCCACTCACTGCTGGCAGTGAAAGGAATATCCCCTCTGCACCATTTTTTTACAGGTTGATAGCAGGATTCATGAGATATTTGGTAGCCCCTTTTTAGTGTTAAACATAGTAAACTGAGTAATGTGGGATATTAAAATTCATTTGAAGAGGGTATTCCATGTCAAAGTGACAGTAAGGACAAAAACAATGAACGAACCTGTCTCCATAGCAGCTCTATGTGGAAAACATTGTCTTAAATAGCAAAATTGGCTGTAACAGTGTACTACTTATACGAGTAAAAACTTATAATGAGAAGGCCTCTTTACTGATGGGTGGGTATGAACGCAGAGACAATTCTTAGCATGATGTATCCTAAGGGAGATGACAGCAAAAGCAGAAAGCCTGTGACATTAGCTGTTTTGGAAAGTAAAATGGTAAGATGTTGGTTTATACGATGATGCAGGGAGCAATTGTCTGTATATGATACACGCTACTGAAAAGTTAAAAGGTTTTGTTTTTCTTGGGAGGGAAGGGTAGGGTTGCCTTATTTGTTTTGGGTTTTCTGTTTTTAAATTTTTGCATAGATTACTTCGATAAAGTCTTATCTGATGTCTCTTATCTGTCCTTTTGCCTTTCTTCTATAATAAATATTCATTGAAACTCTGGTTAGAAAATATGCCATGGGTAGAAAGCTTACTGTGCTGATCTGATTTTTGTTGTTGTTAACAATTCTTTTATTTTACAGTCTTTGCAATTAAGAAGGTAATGTTTGATACATTATAGTGTTCCTAAGAATACTTTATTGTGTGTAAGTTTCTGCTAGGCTGGAGGCAGGCCTGCCTCTCCTCGGTGTCAGGTGCTGACTGTGAGCCTGCGTGGTGTCTGCAAACCCGACCTTTATGTGGCCGCACACCGGCACAGAGGTGTCTTAGCTATACACACGGAAAGTACTTTCTCAGTCAGAGGCTGGTTTGTGAATATGAAGTTAAAGCAAAGGGTAGATGATAAAAGCGCAAAGGTTTAAGACATTGGTCTCATAATGAAGTAATAGAAGTAGTAAATTAAAATTTGTATTTACTAGGTTTTACCAATTCTTGAGATTCTGTATCATGTTGAAGAAAGAAATTCACACCATGTGTATATGGCACTTATAATATTGTTGATCCTTACAGAAGATGATGGCTTCAACAGATCCATTCACGAAGTGGTAAGTTCCCGTTCCTTTGATTAGAGTTCCGGAATAGACATGTCCCTCCGTAAGATTTACTATGGTCTTAGCCTTTCTTCTTACTTTTCCTTCTAGATGTTTCTGCCAGCACCCAACTTAGAAATGGTTTGTGAACCATTTATGAAGTGTTGTTTTGTTTTGTTTTTTTCTGAATGACTTAACCACTATTAAAATGGTTTCTTTAGTAATTGAGGCAAATGTTTTTGCTGCCACTGGGTTCATTTTTCTTTTCCATTTCATTTCCACTTTTTAGTTGAAGCAGAAATTGTCCAGCAAGTTTGCTTCCTACATACAGAATGAGTGAAAGAACTGGGAACAAAGGGAAAAACACTGAAAAATCAATTGTTTTATATTTTAAAAGAGACTAATATAATTTTATTCTTTAAATTTTAGTCCTACCAGTGAGTTCCATTCCCAAACTGATGTTATCTTCCTTTTCGGTATTTTCTTTGTGTCAAAGTATATATGGACATAGTGCTAAAACTTATAGAGACGTAGGAGGTTTTTTAAATTTTATTTTTCAATTATAGTTGACATATTATATTAGCTTCAGGTGTGCAATGTAGTGATTAGACACTTAAATACCTTACAAAGTGATCGCTGTGGTAAGTCTAGAACTCCCCAGCACCATACAAGGTTATTACAACACTATTGACTGTATTTCCTATGCTGCACTTTGCATCCCCATGACTATTTTTATAACTGGCAATTTGTATGGAAGTACTAGGTTTTAATGAAAAATAGCACACCCCGTGTCTAGCCTATTCCTAATTCCAGCTTTCAGCTCTGTTCATGTTTATAAATGCATATATTGTATTTCTCGATTTTTCAAATTTAGACATTAACTATCCCTAGAATGGAAGGTGTTACTAGTTCTTTTTCCTGCACAGATGTGTGTTCTCTCCAGGTTCCCAGCCCTCTTCCAGCACTTAGACTCTTTCTTCCTTCTATCTTATTTTTTTTTTTTTGGTTAACTTAGCTTTTACATTATTATGATTATGTTAACTATTATTCTTAGCTCAGATGGATTGTATGATAATTGCATTTCCTTCTTTGCACATGTTTTACTTTTTCTGTAGAACGTCATTGCCCTGCTTTTTATTTATGTACCAATCACTAATGCAACTCCCAGTACTTCAGCGGAACCAAGAATCCCTTCTAAATTTATTAAAGCGTATTGTGTATTTCCTCAGTTGCCCTTTTTCCTCTGACTCCTGTCTTAATCCCCATTGAAGGCTTTCCTCAAATGCCTGGTAATCCTTGCTTATCTGTTCATATATAGGAGTGAGGCACTAACAAGTTAATTGGAAGTTCTGCATGTGGGCAGAACTCATTTGCTGTTAACTTGCCCTGCATAGTTGATTTCTCTGGGCATCCTGCTCCCTGTAGGCCTTTTCTTTTGGGCTGATCGGTTTCTCAGAGGGGACTCTTCCAGTCTTCTAGATGTTGGGGATAATGGGAGATGGGGTTAGGGGTTTCACTCTTCACTGGGTCAGTTTCTTGTAGTCTTCAGTGGGGCTTTTGTGTAATCTTTTCTGTGATGTTCCATTAAAACTTTTCTTTTTTGCCTCTGATATAGTGTGAGCATCATTTCAGCTAAGATTTAAGGAATCTTGACACTATAGAAAGAGGATGAAACATATAAATTTCTTGATTCTTGTGTTTAAAGTTCCACCAAAGAAAAAATATTTACACTGATGTACTCAAATTTTTAATATAACATTTACCTCTCTTTTGGTAAGGAATAAAAAACTAGTATGATTTTTAAAAACATTAAAAAGTTGAAGTATAAAACAGAAAATGCGTACGTTTTAAAGGTACAACATAGGAGTTTCTGTATATGTATATATATATATGCATTGGTGTATATATATATATATACACATAGGTGTGTGTGTGTGTGTGTGTGTGTGTGTGTGTGTATATATATATATATATATATGTTATTAACGCACAGATCAAGTCATTGAACATTTCTCTCATAACAGAAGACTCCTTATGTCCTTTTCTGGTCACTATCCCATACCAGCCAGTTCACTACTGTTCTGACTTCCCTCCCAATAGATTAGTTTTTGCCTCTCCTTGATTTACAGTGTGTTCTCTTGTACTGTCTTCTTTCCCTCAACATAGTGTTTCTGAAATATGTTATTAAGTCATTAGTTCTTTATTATTTTGTGCTATTCCATTGTATGAATATACCATAATATATTTATCCATTCTCTTGTTGGTGAGTATTTGGCCTTTTTCCAGTTTGGGGTTATTTTTTATAAAACTGCTGTGTACATTTTTGAACACATTATTTCAGTGGACACATGCACTCATTCTCTTGAGTATGTACGTGGGAGTAGAGTTGCTTGGTCATAAGATAGGTGTGTGTTTAGCTTTAAGAGATACTAGCTAAACTGAAGCTGTGTATACCCCACAACTCAGCAGTTTTACTGCAGGTTTATCTAGGAAGACTCTTGCGCATTTGCACAGAGAGGATGTGCTTTTTACTCGTTATCCACAGCACTGTTTATAACATTGAAAATGTTCAGCACATGCAAAGTAAAACAATCAGGATACTGACTGCAGCTAGAGAGTAAGAAAGGAGAATGAAAATGGGGAAAATAACACACTGGGGCTTCACCCAGGTCTGTAATGTTTTGTTTACATGAACAGAGCAAAAACAAAACAAGAAGTAACCACACAAAAAACTTCATTAGCCATGAATAAATGGAAATACTTAAACTTTTATCTTTTTTACTTCTCAAGCAATATTCAACTACCATTTAAAGAACACGGGTCAGAGCTGAGTCATTTGTGATGGGGGATGCCATGCGTCCTGAGTTGACCTGAACAAAATTTTATTGTGGGGGCACTTGTGTGCTCTCTCATGAAGTTGAACACACCATCCCTTCTTTATTCTTAGCTGTTTCTATGTCCCCGCTCTTATTCCTAATATCACTGAGAATTTTGGAGGGTTGGCGGAACTGCTAGAGACTATCTATTATTTATTGGTCTTTGGAAGATCTAAGGTACGAGTATACTATTTAGACTTAATTATATTTTTATGGATTATAATTGGGGTTTTTTTTGGGGGGGGGGTTGTTGTTTGGTAGTCCATAGTTTCCTTTTCTTGAGTTCTTCTGGCATTATTTTTTGTTGTTACTATGGTGGCAAAGGAGGGACAGCTAAGCACTTACATTTACAGTATTTTTTGCCGCCCCAGAATTGGTGTGTGTGTGGTTTGTGCCGAGTCTTTACATACTTCAGTCTTTATTTTATCATATACTCGTGTGGTAATTTCTCTAAGTGTAGAGTTCTATGATCATAATCTATTCCGTTAAAATTGATAGGCACTGTTCTCTTGTCCTTCAGATGTATAGTGTTCAAGATGAGAAAATGTTAAACTGCTACCCACTCTCTTTTTTGGTGATAACATGTTTCCTCTTTCTGAAAGCCAGTAGGATTTTTTCATATGCTGTGAATTCAGAAATTTTACCACAAAACACTTTGGTTTTTTTCTTCACTATATCTGCTAAGAATATTGAAAATTTTTCTTTCCCTTGAAGAAATTTTCTCCTTTTACTATTTTTTTTCCTTTTAGTCTGTCCCTTTTATTAAACAGATATTAGATATCCACTTTTCTCTTACACTTTGTTTTTGCTTTTTATTGCTATTGTCTGAAATTTTAAATTTAACCTGTCAAATCACAAATTCAGTTTCTATAGTGCCCCTCCTGCTAATTTTCTCCCTCCCTATCATATTTTTAATTTTTATCAGCTTTTCTTTATTTTGCGATTCTCCTTATTCCTAGTAGCTTGTTCCTCTTTTATGGATCCAGTATTCTGTCAAATCTCATCAAATATACTAATTAGAATTAAAATGTTTTCCAGATTCTTAAATTATTTGTTTAATTAGGGGGTCTATTTGTTCCGTGTGTTTACTTTCATATTATTTATTTACCTGGTAAATTTTTATTATGAACACGTTAAATGTCAACATAATTAGAAAAAAAAGGTATTATGAATCACCATAGACTCATCATAATCACTCTTCTGTTTTTATTTTACCCTGACTGACCTACCCCGACTGCCTTTTATATTTTGGCTAAAATATTTTTGAAAAATCTTACAAATTACATATATACATATTAATTTGATTTGTAAATATTTCACTATGTCACTTTAACAGAATGAACTTTAAAAAATACATAACCATTATACCATTATCACATCAATAAAATAATTTTTTAATACTTACTATTACTTAATTCATTTTTTCCAATTATCTTTAAGTCCAAAAAACTACTTGTCCTAATAAGTGAATTTGGGAAAACAGCAGGAAACAAAGTCAATATTCAGAAATTGAAGGCATTTTTGTATACCAACAATGAAATATCAGAAGCAGAAATCAGGGAAAAAATCCCATTTACTTTAGAAAGAAGAAAAATAAAGTACCTAGGGATAAACTTAACCAAGGAGGTTAAAGACCTGTACTCAGAAAACTACACAACACTGAAGAAAGAAATTAAGGAAGACACAAATAAATGGAAGCATATATACCATGTTCATGGATTGGAAGAATTACCCAAAGCAATTTATAGATTCAATGCAATCCCTATTAAAATACCAATGACATAATTCACAGATATAGAACAAACATTTCAAAAATTTATATGGAATCATAAATGACCCCACATAGCTGCAGCAATTTTGAGAAAGAAGAAAAAAGTAGGAGGGGTCATAATACCTGACATCAAGCTATATTATAAGGACACTGTAATCAAAACTGTCTGGTACTGGCATAAGAGAAGACACATAGATCAGTGGAACAGAATAGAGAGCCCAGAAGTAAAGCCATGTCTCTATGGTCAATTAATATTCGACAAAGGGGGCAGAAGCATAAAATGGAGGAAAAACAGCCTCTTCAGCAAATGGTGCTGGGAGATCTGGACAGCTACATGCAAAAAAATGAAATTCGACTACCAACTTACACCACACACAAAAATAAACTCAAGATGGATAAAAGACTTATATATAAGCTGTGACACCATAAAAGTACTAGAGAAGAACATAGGCAGGAAAATCTCAGATATTCCATGCAGCAATATTTTCACCAATATGTCCCCTAGAGCAAGGGACATAAAGGAAAGGATAAACAAATGGGACTTTATCAAAATAAGAAGCTTCTGCACAGCTAAAGAAAACATCAGCAAAATGAAAAGGGAACCAACCGATGGGAAAATATATTTGCCAGTGATACCTTGGACAAGGGTTTGATCTCCAAAATATATAAAGAACCCATATGAGTTCACTCCAGGAAGACAAACAATCCAATTAAAAAATGGGCAAAGGACCTGAACAGACACTTCTCCAAGGAGGACATACACAGGGCCCAGGGACACATGAAAGGATGCTCAGCATCATTAGCCATCAGAGAGATGCAAATTAAAACCACAGTGAGATACCACTCCTCACCAGCCAGATGACCATCATAAACAAATCAACAAACAAGTGATGGTGAGGATGTGGAGAAAAGGGAACCCTAGTACACTGTTGGTGGGAATGCAGACTGGTGCAGCCACGGTGGAAAACAGTTTGGAATTTCCTCAAAAAACTAAAAATGGAACTGCCTTTTGATGCGGCAATTCCACTGCTGGGATTATACCCTAAGAACCCCAAAACACCAATTCAAAAGAACCTGTGCACCCCAATGTTCATAGCAGCACAGTTTACAATAGCCAAGAATTGGAAGCAACCTGAGTGCCCAGCAGTAAATGAGTGGATCAAAAAACTGTACATTTATAGAATGAAATACTATGCAGCAGAGAAAGAAAGAGCTAGTACCCTTCCTGACAGCTCAGATGGAACTGGAGAGCATTATGCCAAGTGAAATAAGCCTGGCAGTGAAAGACAGGTACCATATGATCTCGCCTATAAGCGGAACCTAATCAACAAAATAAACAAGCAAGCAAAATATAACCGGCAACATTGAAATTAAAAACAAACTGACAGAAACCAGAGGAGAGGAGAGAGAGGGATAACAGGGGAAAAGGAGGGGAAGGGTCATTAAGGAACATGCATAAAGGACCCATTGACAAAGCCAAATGGGGGAAGGATTGAGGGTGGGAGGTGGGGGTGGGTGTTGCTGGGGAAAGTGGTGGTGGGAAAATGTTGACCAAAAAAAAAAAAAAATAGGGTGAGGCTAAGAATAGTGTAGGAAATTGAGAAGTCAAAGAACGCATATATACAACCCATAAACGTGAACTAAGATGTGTGGGGAGGATAGGATGGGGTGCAGAGCGGAGGAGTTAAAGGGGGAAAAGAAAATGAGACAACTGTAATAGCATAATCAATAAAATATACAAAAAAAGTCATTTTGAGTTGGCTGGTTCAAATCAGTTTCTAAAGTCCATTTACTGTATTTAGTTCCTAAGACTCTTTTTAATCTGTGACTGTCTCTCCCTCTCCCACCATTTTTTACCCTTTATTTGTTGTAGAAACTGGGTTATTTGTTTAGTAGAGTTTTCTGCATTTGGCTTTGGCTGATTATATCATCATGTTATTTAACAAGTACTTCCATCCTCAGTATTTCACATACATTAGTAATTAGAACAGAGGCTTGATTTGATGTAGCATAGCTCTCTTTTAGATTATTGAATTTATCTACTTTTCTTTGTGGCTCTTTGTTGTCCCTTCACAGTTATCAGTGAAAGCCTAGACTCGTTTGTTTTTGAACAGTGGTGGGACCTCCCTGACAGGTGTGAGTGATCTTATTGGAGAAGGCGGAGTCAGCCCGGAAATCTTTCTTTTTCAGGCATGGATGGAGAAGCAGATGTCACGCTGACTCCCAGAGTCAAGGGGAAGGGAAGCAGTAGTGACTTAAATGGAAGAGAACACCAGGGAGTTCTGGTGCTCAGCTGAACCTGTTGGTTTTGCTGCATTTTACCTCCCTTGTGGTGGCAACCCAGAACTGGCTGCTGCGCTGCCCGTTTGGGGGCGCTCTCTCTGTGATACCCACGTTACATGTTACAGATCTACGATGGAACTGCACCAGCTTAGATTAGAAAACGGTCCTCGCCTACTGCGGCCTGGAGGCGAGCTGCCTGCTCTGAGTAGCCAGAACAGAATGTGGGGGCACCTTTTCTTGAAATCTTGGCTATTTGCGTTCTTGGCCTTTTTCTGAACACAGTGTGAAGGTTTTCTGTGGTAGTTGGGACAGCTCTACTTTTCAAGAAACTCCTTGGTTTTCTTATTTTTGCTTTCAAACTACTGAGCTCTGATTGTTTTTATTTTTATTTTTATTTTGCCACTCCTGTCCTATGTGCCATACCTCCTTTTTGTCTACTAATGATGTCCTTCTCTGTTCCAGACCGGTTTTTATATATATATGTATATATGTGTGTGTGTATATATTTAAGAAGGAGGGAGAAGTAAACACATCCGCACAGTTTGGCTAGCTTGAACTGAAAGTCTCACAATTTACTTTCATATACTATTTAACTCAGAGCATGGCCATGACTTATCTGAAATTATAGACATGGGCAATCCTTTTTTCCTAAATTGGTCATATTTAAATTTTTCTTCCCCGTTACAGATATTAAAAAACATCACTTGGTATTCAGAACGGGTTTTAACAGAAATTTCTCTGGGGAGCCTCCTGATACTGGTTGTAATAAGAACCATTCAGTACAACATGACAAGGACGAGAGTAAGTATTGAACAGCTGCCTTTTTGTCTTTGTGCATACAGTGCCATGAAGACTATAGTTTAAAGCAGTCTCAGTGTTCAGAGTGCCGAAATTGTCATGAAGCACAGTAGGAAAATACAGGTCCGCGTACAGTCACTGTATGAAATGACCCTAAGGTACTATGTATAGTATGTGTTTCTTAATATTTAATAGACTGTATGATTAGAGAAATTTTGCATGAAATGAAAAACAAGCAGTGGAGCACATTTAGCTGAAAGATGCTGTACATCTGTGCGGGACCGATAAAACCGACTTGCCTTTTGAAAAAAGCAGCAACAAACTAAGACGATATGAGCACAAGAAAACATGAATTCGGTTGGGAAAGAAAAGTAGAAGAAAGAGTACTTTAAAGAGTAAAAGAAAAATTTCAACTGGATTGTATTTGCAGTACCTGGGAGCAAATTTCAGTTCCAGTCAATAGAGACACCATATACAGAATTCATAACTCAGAGTAATGGTCAAATTTACTGACCTGTTTTCAATTATTTCCTTCTGTGGGACGAACATAGATACATGTCCACAATCTTTTATTTGAAACTCTAGGAACCAGATGTGTTGAGAATAGAGAATGTTTTGATTTTAGAAAGATAATTATAGTGCATATGCTTACACTGTATGTAACCATTAGGTTCTGGAGCAGCACGCTGTAATTAAACATTGATATTTCTGCAGCAAAATACTTCGGTATTCACCAGGGCAGGGATAATGAAGACCATAAATAGCATCAGGCCCTTTTGTGCCAGATGTTGCTTCCAAATGTGTGGTGAAAAAACTTTGAACTTTCAGTGCTTTATCGACTTTCGGAATTAGAGAAAAGGGATCGTGGACCTGAGCTTTCAAAAATCAATGACAATCGAGTTTACATTTGCTTCTAATTAACCTTGTTTAAAATGTAGCGAAGACTTGATGAATGCTTTCAACTTGCTGTTTTCTGACAGGACAAGTACCTTCACACAAATTGTCTGGCAGCTTTAGCAAATATGTCGGCACAGTTTCGTTCTCTCCATCAGTACGCTGCCCAGAGGATCATCAGGTAAATACGAGCTTTAAAAGAGATCCTGACTTTTGCCTTCTGACTGACCTATTGAAAAGGATATTTTGGTGGTGCCTTTTAAAGGTTATCTGCAAGGAACATCAAATTTTCCTACTTAATTTTTATCACCTTGTTTGATTGAAAAGACCTTGTTCTCCTTTGTTTTCTGACTTTTCAATCAAAATTACTATTTACTTTCGCTATTTTTATAAATCTTGTTTTAAGCTTTGCATGTTAGATTTTTACAGAGAAACGGGTATATTTCTTAGTAATACAACCTAAATTTTAATCAGCTTATTTCTTGAGCATTTTATAGAGCATTGCACTACCCTTCTGAGGAGGTACCTGTGTTCGTTTTGGAGAATTCATTTTAATATTAGTTATATTGTATTAGTTTTTGTATCATATTAGTTTCTTTTCATACCATATTAGTTTTCTGTTGCTGCCACAAATTAGTGGCTTAAAACAATACATTTATTATGCAGTTCTGTAGGTTAGAGGTTCAACAGGGGTCTCATTGGGCTAAAGTCAAGATATCAGCAGGGCTGTAACCCCTTCTGGACGCTCTAGAGGAGCATCTGTTTCCTTGCTTCTTCCAGCTGCTGGGAGCTCCTGTATTTCTTGGCTCATGGTCCCTCCCTCCATTTTCCAAGCCAGCAACACCGGGCTGTGAGTCCTCCCCACATCACACCACACCTCCCCTTCTGGCTCCCTCATCCACTTCGAGGATCCTTGTGACTGCCGTGGCCCCACCCAAATATTCCAGGACAATCCGCCCACCTCAAGGTCCTTAAATGAATCATAACTGCAAAGCCCCTTTGCCCTGTAGGGTAATGTTGTCACAGGTTCAGGGGATTAGGATGCAGATATTTTGAGGGGAGCCATTTTTCTGCCTGCCACAATATCACCAGAAATCTCTCTACCTCCCCTCCCCCCTGGCCAAAGACATGCCCTTTAAGGTAGGAAAGCTGATTAACAAATGATGAATGAATACCTTTGGCAGGGATTTTTAACATATGTGGGTACTTTCTGATCTTCAGGTAGGATGCTCAGTATTATACTAGAGGCTCTCAAGTAGAACATTTGTTATATGTTTGCGAAGTCAGATTGTTTCCTTTAATTCTTGCTTTTTCGGCAATGCAAGAAACTATTAGTTTTTGTGTTCAAGTCATTGGTGGTCATCACAACTCCATATTACTTTAAATTCTAATCTTATTGTTTGTTGCTTGGTTAGAGGCGTTTATTGACCCGGGCTCATTTTTAGCAGTCACTCAGAATTAACTTACAGTCTTTGTCTGTCTGTTTATACTCAGAAGATTGCAGAGGATATTTTGCTAAATTAAACTAAAATAATCCAATATAATGTATTAAGATATTATAATACTTTCTCATACATTAAAACATTATAATATAGTAATAATAATGTATAATTTAGGCCTGGGGTTTGAACTTAAGAGATTGTTCAGTTGATTGACTTTGACTAACACTAACTTCATAATTTAAAGTAAATATAGTATCTCCTCATACCTCAGATTCTTCCAGGTGTTTGAAAGAGCTTAGTTTCTAAAAGTTACCCTTTGTCACCATGCTTTAGTTCAACATGACAGATTTAGTGACATCTGTGCTGCATTGTGGTCTGTTTTCCTTTGTGTGTATGTGGAGTTTTATAATGGTTTTATGAAGAGTTCAGTATAAATTAATTTTCCTCAACTAATCTGTGAACATTTGGCCTGTTCAATGTGAAAGTGCCAGATGAACTGGTTCAGAACTTAAATTCCTATAAAATGTATCAAGCAAGATTAGAAAATTTAGATTTCTGATTTGAGAATATTTGGATCACATCATCAATAAGGAGTAGTGCTTGGCTTCATTTTAATGGAGTTTTATTTAGTGTTATGTTAATAAGGAACTGTGTTAAGCAAGGAATATCAAAATTAGTTATAAAAATACCTGCTGTCAAGTAACTTATACTTCAGTAGCAGAGATATGACAAGGCCCAACACATATTATATACAGCAGAATGTCATAAACAGTAGAATGAAAGAAAAGTTCCTGTGATGAGGTGAGTGGTTGGCACAGAGAATAGTTAGATCCCGTCTAACTGAGAAATTAGGCGAGGTAAATAGAGAGACGGCCGTAGGGACTGGCCTGGGAGAGGAAGGCATCAACCACAGTGAACCAAAACAAACAGGAGGGGTGTGGTGAGAGAGCGTGATTTTACTGAGAGAAGGACCTATCCCATTCCGTTGGCATGTTGTGGACCTATGCGAGGATTACAGAGAGAAACCTGAAAGAACCAGCTGGCGCCTTCTTGGGGGAGGGCTTTCACTATCAGATCCACAGTTTAGGATAATGAAAGCAATAGAGAGGGAAGAAGGCCCAATTTTCATTAACAACAACAACAACAAAGAAAATTTGAATGAATAAATTATAAGGGGATTTTAAAAGAAATAACTTAAACTTCTAGAGTCATCAGTTTCAGCAGAGATGATACAAGCATACTCTGTTTGTCACACTGAGGGATGTGCAGTTCTGATACGTTCCTAGGTGCTGCCAGCGCTTCCCTGGTCCAGGGCCGCAGTTGCATAGCCAGTGCGGACCAGAGCATCCACGTCATTCAGGAGGGCGATTTCTTGTTAGAAATGCAGAGGGTCGGCCCGGCTTCACATCTGCTGAATCAGAATCTTCATTTTAACAAGATCCTTAAATAATTTGTCCATACATTAAGGGATGGAAAGCACTTTGAATTTGGGCCTGGAAATCAAGATTTATTCCCCTAGAGAACACTTGTCTCAAATTGGAAATGGGGCCCAGCTCTTTTGTATCATGAGGAAACTCATTTTATATTTAATGTTTGTGTTTAGGGTATGGAATTGTAAAGTATGATAAGGAATGCATAACAAACACTGTTTAGATGCAGAGAAGATTTATTATGGCAGTACAACTCAAGATTCACCAGATGCTCTAGTAACTGCTTCAAGTGAGAGATAATCAGTTTCATGTACACATTTTCTAAATCCTCTTTAGGAAGAGACTATACCGTTTTGTATCTGTCAGTTGCAAAACCATGCGATATTTAACAATGCAAAACAGTAACATATTTCATTGCTGTGAAAGTAGGATATGAATAAAGCTTTTACAAACCTTCCTAGCTGGACATAAATGTAAAGAATGATTTTATATGGTGTCTGAGCTGCTGTTTCATATTTAACGACAACATGTCTTCCACTACCTTGTTATTCTAGAAGGGTCGCAAACATGATTTGGGTTTTTCTCATCTGTGAAGACTTTGAATATGCTATAAGCATGGATATTTGATATCATTATTTGGGACTAGGCTTATTAATTCAATTAAAAACACTTATAAAAAACAGACTGTATGTAAGGGATTGTGGTGGGCTGCACGGATATCACTGCTTCCTGCCCTTAGGACTTCTCCTGTTGCCTCCTGTGGTTCCCCTCCACCGGCCCCTTCCCCCGGCTCCCCCCTCACATTTGACTTGACAGATACCGTCTCTCATCTTTCATCCTAGATGGTTTTCTTCTTCTCTTTCTGCTCATTTTCCCTGGGAGTCCCCATATATGCCTGTGACTTCAACCACTGTGCACTCGTCCAGTGGAAACCATCCAGTCTACATTTATAATGCTGATCTCTCTGTCCCTGGAGCCAGGCAGTGTAGCGTAGTGATGCAGAACACAGACTAAGTTTGGGGTACCAGCTTTAAAACTTACTGGCTGTGGCATCTTAGAGAAGTTACTTTGCTTCTCCGCGCAGCAATCTTCCCATCTGTGAGGCTGGGTGACAGTGGCTGCCGTCTTTTCTCAGTGGATGTGGCGAAGATGAAACGAGCTAGTACTTGTAAGGGGCCGGGCGCACGATGTGCACTATAAGTGTTGGCAAGTGGAACCTGAGCCCCGCGAACCTCACTACCTGGGTGTCGCACACTTGCCTCAGACTTTCGTTCTGTTTAAAACTGTACTCATTTTTAAACCTGCTCTTCCTTTTAAATTTCCTCTCCTAGGTAATGGCCATCACCATAGCCACCTAAATTGCCAAGCCAGAAACCAAGTAATTTTCTATCATTTCTTCTTTCTCCTCAAATGCTGTATCTAATTGTGCCCAGAGATCCTGTCTAACCCTACCATGTAGATTGCATTCATACTCTCTTTTCTGTCTCCACTGTTGCTGCCTTGGTTCCCGTCACCAAAACAGTGTCATTTGTTTCTCTGGCCCTTTTGCCTCCCTACTTGGCCCTCCAGTTGACCTCCACGCTGTTGCATCCTTTTGAAAAACATATCCAGTCTTATTGCTCCCTATGCTTAAAATCACTGAGTGGCTTCCCTTTGCTGGCAGGTTAAATTCCTTAGAGCAGTAGTTCCGACAGTGGGCGATTTCGTCCCTAGAGGACATTGGCAACGTCTGCAGTAAGGCTTTTTGTTGTTGTTTTTGTTATTACTACAGTGGGGGAGGAGGTTGCTACTGACATCTAGTGGGTAGAGGCCAGGGATGTTGCTACATGTCCTGTAACACGCAGGACAACGAAGAACGGTCTAGCCCAGAAAGTCCGTGGTGCCGAGGCAGGGAACCTGGCCTTTGGGCAGCGTGGTCTGGGCCCTGCCCTCCGCTCTCAGTCTTCCATCACTGCTTGACTTATGCCTGCTGCTCTGTCCTGACTGAACTGTTGCGGTCCCCTGCTCTTCGAGGCTACAGTCCTGTGTCTGGACAAATGTAGTCTGGAGTTAGAAAAAAGCAGAGCCAGTTCCTGGTGTCACCTCTTCTATTTTAGGGTTTTTTCCCACCAGTTTCCACCTCTCTATTCTGTTTTGTCTTGCCTCGGCAGTGGTCAAGCTCTCCGCCCCGCCAGCTCCTAGGCCTTCTAACTTTAGACCCAGCTGCTGTTAGCACAGTCACTTCATAGTTTCCTACTCAGGTAAGAAAAGGAAGGCCCCGACTAACCCTCCTTGTCTTTTTGTAGCAGCCTCTGGGTCTCTGTCATTCTGGCCCAGGGCTAGTTCCTGGGGCAGGAGCAGCAGGACAGGCCAGGAAAGGAGAAAGTCACATGTTAGAAAATGTGGCTGTGGTGACCTGCTTTTTCTCAGAGGTTGTGTGAGAGGGAGAGAACTTCAGAATCTTGACCTTGTGACACACTGGCCTGAAGTTGAAAGTCTTGTTGTTTAAGCAAAGTAGTAATTACTGGAGATAAAAGACTTGTCTTATACTTCTTTGCATTACTTTATAGAGAGTAGCTCTCAGGCACACAACAGACTTTCAATAAATACAATACTTAGTGATTTATTCTTAGGAGATGGGCTGGCATAAGCTTAGTTCTGGACCCATGTTTCTGAAACTTCACATAAGTTGATTCATCTCTGGCTGCTTTTTGCAGATACCTACTACTTTCTGAAGCTAGTAAAGTTCATAAAAATGTAAGACATTATTGAAAACCTCCTGGTTTTTCAAACCTCTTGAGAATAAGATAATATAAAACAGATTTTTAGTGAAGACGTACACTTTAGATTTTAACCAGGTTCACCACTGTGCACTTTGTCTTGCCCCAAGCTGGCAGTTCTTGTAAGCGTCCTCGTTTTGCTCTACACATATAATGATACACATTTTAGTCACCCAGCTTTTTTCTGAAGACTACAAAAACACAGATTTGTTATTTAACTCTGGGTAGATAGCTCCTCTATTTTGGACAAATATACAGAGTCCAGCAGAAGTAAGACCTGCTTGAGTGTGCTTGGTAGGGTAATAATATGGGTGTAATAATTTATTGTTTTAATTTGAACATTTCACCTAAAGTGTCATATGGCGTGCTTGAGTGTGATGTTGTGTTACAGAATTGCATGTTTATGATTTTGTCATAAAAAAGGGATGTTATTTGTGCCATGTAGCTCTTTTAGAGTGGCCCGTGGAATGAAAGAAAGAGACAATTTGTTTTTAATAACACTTTCTAGTATTAACCTACCTCATCAGGCATCCTTATTTCTGTCCCCATTGGATTAAGTTTTCATGGATTGAGTTTTTTGGGGTTTTTTGAACCAAATAATATATTAAACTGAGAACATACAAGAGAATATTAAGAAGCAAAATGGCCTGTTTGTAGTTGGGATAAATTTATATTACACAACATAAAATAGTCAAATATGTAATATAGTAAGTTACCTGGTTATTTCTCTTGGTTATGATATTCTAGGAGTACTTACTTATGTTAAAAATGAGGTCCATTTAATGATAAATTCATACCTGTCACCTTGTATTTCACCGCTTGTCTCTTTTTTGCAACATTTAAAACTGGTAAAATACTGGAGGTTTATACAATTTAGGGTGTTGGTGTTACACAGTTGGTAAGTGGCTGTTCCAAGCTTGTCCAGGTTAAAAGCCACTGCACTGTCATAGCAAGAATGGCAGAACTTTATATCCAAGAGTAATTCATTTGCCATGGGACCATGGATTTTAACTCCTGAGGGTTTCCGAAATGGATGGTTCCTTGCGGTCTAAGGTGGCCAAGCCCACGCCCATTGTCCCCTGCCCCTCATTCCAAGTGACGTACCTAAAGCTATAGTAGGAAAGCCTGAATGGCTTCCCATCCCTGCCCCCCCTTTAAACTGGCTAACTGACAAAGGTATGGATGTGTCTAGGTGTTGTAGTACATGGTGTATGGATATTTTCCTGGAAAATAAACATGGAAAAGAGGACAAGAACTGTGTATCTTTTAGCCCCAGACTCTAATAATCTGTCTCACATCTAATGCTTGATGTTAGTGTTTTAAAAATTCAATGAATACTTATTGAACTTTTGTTCTGTATGTCTACATGTCTACCGCTGTTTCGTTGCTTTATGTCTACCACTGTGAAGTACTCTTTAATTTGAGATTTTTTACATTCAGATTTGAGACTAACGTCATTCATTGTATCTGGAAATTAAGTGTTATAGTCATGTTGCTTTTACTTTTTTAAAACTTTAATTTCAACCTTATTATCTAATATCATTATAGTCATGAAATTGTTTCCTAGGGAAGAAATTATCTGATATTGAGCATTATAACAAATAAACAGTTTAGTCTCTTTCCAAAATCTTGGTAAGTTAATTTCTGTTTTCCATCTCTAAAGTGATGTATGATACCTATTTATGTGAGTGTTGCAAGAGTTAATAATGGCTTGTAGAGTCTTTTTCAGCTCTGTTTCTTTTCTGTTTTAATATTATAACATTTTAAAAATAATTTTAATCTAAAAATAAATCTGTATAACATCTCTACAAAATACTTCTTGGTGTTAATATTCCTAGATACTGATTCCTTGCCAAAAGGATCATCAGTTTGCCTATTATTTCCCAAATATTTCCCTAAATGAAGACCTCACTGAATATAGAATGAGAGCTTTTAATAATAATATGTTTTATTTTAGATTGGTAGGAGGTCTGAGCAATGGTTTTGCAATGTAAGTACTTCTATTAAACTTTTATGATTTATTTTTTTAAAGCTAGAATTAACTTGTTCTTGTTAAATGCATAGGCAGTAAAGAAGTTTCAGTTTCCCTTTGGTCTTTGCTGATCCTTGTTTGATCTTGGCATTGCAGCAGCCAAGAAAGGAAGGAGGAATGTTTTGCCTTAAAAATCTGGCTTCCTGTACTTCCTACAGCCAGTGGTGCTTTGAAGGTAGCTAATTTTTTTAGAAAAACCTGACAGGACATGCTTTTTAGTTTAGCGTTTTTCTTAAGAAATTATATAAAGAGCACTGAGACAGCTCCCAGTTGAAAATTTAAGTTTCCAATAGAAAATTTCTAACTATACAGAGATAGCCATTAATTATTAAGCCCCCATTCCTGTCGACTGCTGTGAAGGATCTGAGATTTTTACCCTGCTTGCAAGCTAACAAATTAGACTGCCACAGCGTTGTGGATCCTGGTAGAGACTCGGATTTCTGGGTCAGAGACAAAGGCGGGTTTATTACTCACAGCAGCACTAAGAGCCAGAGTGTCATCGTTTTCTTCGGTGGCTCCTCATGCCCCCTCATGCCCCAGGGCAGCGCGATAAGGGCCAGCTGCCACCTGCATGTGCAGTGGGTTGTGTTACAGGAGAGAAATCCTGAGCTTAGGAAGCCCCAGTCATTTATAGTAGACTTTAGGGAAACCTGCCCAGCCTTTATTTTGCACTGAGACATCTCCACTGTATTTGGAAGCAAACTACCTTCTGCCCCAGAGGGAGACCCTGTCTCTGCTCCCTGTGTCTGTTCCCTCTACAACATTCTTGGAAAGATGGTTCAGAGCACAAAGTTGTGGATGACTCTGCTTGCAAGACATGCAGGAACACAAAAGGCCCATGAGGAATTATCTCTACCTAGTTGTGTGTTTCTGTTGCCAGCTGGAAAAACATGTCACTATGTCATTAAGGTAGCTAGTTGATACTGCTCTCGGTTTTATACCTCCCTTGCTAATGTATTGGATTTACGTATCTTAGAAGGAGAAAAGGATCGAATGGCCTTCCTAGTCTCCGCTTTGTCCATGTGTCATAATGCGTCTCCTGCTCAGGTGTCAGTGTCATTAACACAACCCTTAAAGCCTTGTTTCTGAGTGACTTTGACATAACCAAAATATTTTTGTTTTAAATACAAATCATGAAATTGCAGTTTGGGAAGGACATTTTAAGGACATCTAAGACAAGTTTGCACATTTTACATGTGGAAATATTGCAACCTAGAGTTGTTATGTTACCGTCCAAGTAGCAACAGAGCCTCCCAGCTCCTTGTGTGGTGTTCTTTCCAGAACAAAAGAGAGAAGGTGTGTCCCCCTCCACCCCCCACCAGCTTTACGTAATTGTGATACCTGGCATGTTATAAAATTCTAAGGCCAGAGCAGAGCAGAGAAACATGAGTTCAGTAAAGGAGTTTCCTTCTTAATGAATTGTACATACTCCGTGTCTTTGTAAAAGCACCTTTTGCAAGACAAAGAAACAAGGGTTGCGGTCACAGGAGAACTGAGAGTAAACAGAAAGGTAAAAACATTTTAAATGATACGTGTGTGTGGTATAAATGTACACAGAATCAGATATGCAGGGATGAGGACAAGCAAGGGAGGAGGGATGAAAGGGTCATTGGGAGGAGGTAGCTGCTGAAAAGGTAGGTGAATAAATACCCCATATCAACATACCACTGAGTATCTGAGCATTTAACGTTTGTTTTTTCATTCGAAACACCTCAGTTTCCTCATTTACAAAATAGGAATATCCTCTAAGGTCTGCTCTGAGGAATAAATGAGTGATTATTTGTAAAGCACTTAGAATACACTCTTTTGAGTAGCAATCACCTAGTAATTATCAGAGGGAAAACATCTCCCTTTTAGAGGACAGACAACTCCATCTCTTGTTCATGGTAGCTCAGTAGATACTTGAGTGAATGATGAAATTCTGACACTCCAATTCAATTTAAATTAATAGTTAAAATCTACTGGCTATAGGTGAGGGGGAAACAGCAAGTCATACGGACTTTTCTTTCTTTCCATATAGTTAGTGTCTGCCACACTCTACAGACCAGGCCCTAGACAGAGCTATTCCTAAGACCTGATGATATGGAAGTTACCATTTCCATTTTAGAGTGAAGAAACTGAATCTCAGAGAAGTAATTCATCTGAGACCACCTTGATGGACCGTGACAGTGCTGGGATTTAAGCCTTCATCCGTCCTTCACCCACAGTGCTGTATCACCTTCTATTGTCAAGAGCTTCATATAAATGAAGCTTTAAACTAAAAGCATGCAAATAGTTTGTGTGCATTTTTATTTTGTATCATGCCTTGGGCGAGCCGTTTTCCATCTTCCTAAGCTTGTGAGAGTCAAGTCCTATGGAGAATGAGATGAGTGATGATTTTTACTTCTCCCAAGGATGGCACATAGTCAATGCTTTTCAAAAGTATAGGAGAAGAGATAATTGATGACAAATTTATATATGTGTGTATATATATATATATATATATGTATCTTCTCAGGAGCCTGGGTTGAAACGATCTGAGGGGCCTTCTGGGTTTGAGGACCACAGGTTAAGAAAAACTATTGTAGACACCTAATACATTTCTATTAGTGCTGTTTTTCCATCTAAAATGTGCCTGTTTTCTTACCTTCATTAGTCAAACATGAAGATCATATTGAAGTGTGAGAACATTGATATTGTTTACTTAATAAACTTCCTTGAACCCTTTAGTCCTGAACTCAGAAAGGCACACAACTTTCTCATTATTTACTACGTGATGGACATAACGATGATACCTTAGTACATAAGATAAAGACCTTTACATCATTACATGTTCCCCATTTAGATTCATTCCGTCTTAAATAAATCACTGGGATTCTAAATAGACATTCTGAGAAAGTCCAGTAACTGGTTGTAATGATATTTTTCTTCACAGAGTATTTTATAATATGACTTTTTTTTTTACAACAATTGTAGGTATTTAGGGGTCAGTTAATCATTTAACAAATATTTTTTATATGTGTGCCATGTGTCAGACATTGGCAGTCATTGGAGAGTCATGTGATACACTCGTGTTCTGCCTTCAGAGAGCTTTTAATCTGCCGGAGTCAGCAGACAGAGAACCACTGAACACTGTGTAGAGTGCACTGAAGAGCAGGGCAAGGGAGGACGCAGATGGCTCACCTGAAAGTGACTGCAGCCTCCACCAGTGAGGTGATGCTTGAATTATATCTGAAAATGAGCAGTTATTCCCTTTTAAATTGGTGATATGGGGGGCTGCTCTTTTCTCCATCTGTCTGGCTTCCAGCTCTTTTCTAAACTTCCTTTAGAAACCTGAGGTAGGGTTTTGCTTGTATAAATAGAGTTCCCTTTTGGCCCCTTACAGAAAAACTCACCAAACTGAACATCAGCTAACTCAGCTCCCACAAGGAGGTGATAAAAATCGATATTTATTAAAGTAAAAACTACTGCAAAAGCTGGGTGCCATGCTGATCTTAGTCCAATTTTAATTTGTTAGTCAGAAAACTTTTCAATTTGTATTATAGTGGTCAGATGATTGGAATACTCAAATTACTTTAAAATTTGGTTTGACTAAAGATGTACAGCAGACCAGCAGTTTTCAACTGGAGTAGGGTGGGCAGAGGTGAAGAAAGTGTGTGGTGTGTGTTGTGGTGGGGGAGCGCAGTTAACTACTAGCGTAGAAGGTGACTTCTTGAACCTGTGAATTTGTACATTATTAAATTAACTAGAGTCGGTACACTTTCAAGTGTCATTTAGAAGGTTTTCAAATGAGTAGTCTTTTTTACTTTTAATTTGTAAAACTCAAAACATATTTAAAGAGAATACTGTAATGAAACTTAAGGTTCCTATCATGTAACTTCAACAAATACATTAATTCGTGACCAACTTTATTTTGTTTTTATCTCCACCTTTTCTTCCTTACTTTGGGTTATTTTGAAGCAATTTCTGACATTTCATGTATCAAAATTGTGTTATGTAAATGGATATGTTGTTATGTTTTGATCCTTCCACAAGTCGTAGAGAGAAAAATAAAATTAATGTTGCCAATATCATTAAAAATACAGGCATTAGCCATCTTTTTGGTCCAAAGTCATTCAGACCCCACTTCAACTCAGGGCTTAACTGTGACGCGCACAGTGCTAGTTATTGTTATATGGAGGCTGTTTTATTTCGTTGTGACTGTAACCCTGTATGAGGTATATAAAAATGTTTTATATAGAATTAGAAGACTGAAAATACTGAGGCTCAGAGAGACTATGAAACGTATTCAGGGTCAGATAGCCCACAGTATAGGGGAGCTGAAATTGGAATCTAATTGTGACCTTTGCTTGGAAATGTTCTTCTCTTTATTGCAGACCTGACATTGATAAATAGTGAAAAAAGATTAGCAGATGTCAACCGCTTTAAACTCAAATTCTCAGTTATGAATGAGTGGAATGTCCACTGTGTAAACTCAGCAGTGTCCAACCCGTGGCCAGTGGGCTGCATGTGGCCCAGAATGGCTATGAATGCGGCCCAACACAAAATCATAAATTTACTTAAAACCTTTTCCTTTGCTCATCAGTTTCCATTAGTGTTTTTGTTATTTAACATATGGGCTAAGACAGCTCTTCTTCCAGAGTGGCCCAGAGACGTGCCAAAAGGTTGAACACCCCTGGTAGAGTTTTTACAACCTTCCTTCTTGCATCACACCAATGCAGAGGTTCTCTAAGTGTGGTCTACAGACCACAAAGTTTTCATGGAGTTTAAGCTATTTTTGTAATAAGACATGGTATGTCATTTTCACTGCGCTGACATTTATACCAGTGTTGTAAAAGCAGAGTTGGGGTAAAACTGCTGATTTAGCATAAATCAAGGCAGTGGCACCAAACTGTACTAGTTTTTACTATATTTTCTACAACCACACTTCCAGTGGGAAAAAAATCCACTTTGATTAAAAGTATTCTTGATGAAACAGTGAAAACGATTAGTTGTAATAAATCTTTACCTTTGAATAAGTCTTTAATATTTTGTGTGATAAAATTGGAAGTTCATATAAAGCACTTCCACTGCATATTAAACTACAGGGATTGCCTGGAGAAAGAGCACATGTGTGGTTTTCACCAGCTGAACTAGCCACTTTTGGGGGCATCATTTTTAGGTGAAGGGTGGCAATCAGTGGTTATTTAGACTTGGCAGACACGTTCTTGAAAGTAACGTGAACCCGTCACTTCAAAGAAAACAACAGTTAGTGTTTATCACCAATAGTAAAACTGGCACTTACAAGGAAAAATTAGAATTTTAACAAGCTCGTATTGACGTCAGGAGGTTGACAGCTTTGTGATAATTAAAGACTTTTGTGATGAGATCGATGAAGACATTAATAAATGTTGGATTCTTTGGATAGTGTGTGATGAAATGTGTCAACATTCGGAAGATCTTTATAACTCAGAAAACCAATATTTTTCAAGTGACCAAAGCATGAAGTTACAGAAGTTTGGTATGGCTGAAAAGATTCATTAAAAGTACAAAATAGGCCAATGGATCTTAATGCAACAGTCAATAATAAGGTTTTTGTTATGGTTTCTGATTCCACCTTTTAACTAGTCTAAGAAATTACCACTTGAGTTTTATTGTGCTATGAAAGAAGACCTACAATTTTCTGTAAAAAAGGGCAGTAAAACACTCCTCTCTTTTCCAAGTATGTGCATTATGATACTGCATCTTCTTCTCATGCTTCAACTGAAACAAGCTTGACTGAAGAAGCAGGAATGGGGGTCTGTTTTCTATTAAGCCAGACAGTAAAAGATTTGCAGAAATAGAAAATAATGCTACTTGTCTAACATGTTTTTGTTTTGTTTTAGAAAAAAGTTATTTTTCATTAAATGTTCACTATTGTTTAAATGAATGAATAGGTATTTTAGATTCTCTCAGTCTTATTCCTACTGTAGTTAATGTTATAGGTATAACTCATATATTAAAAAGTTCTGTGGGGCCCTCAATTTTTTTAAGAGTCTGACGGGTCCCTGAGAAAAGTTTAAGAACTACTGCTCTAGTGTCTGGTGAGAGGATGGGGTGAGATAGTGAGGGTGAGTGTGTCTGTATTGCAAAATTCACTGTATGTATTTTTAAATATCTACTATTTCTGAATTAAATATACCCTTACTTCCTTCCGTCAATATAATCAATAGTTAGCTGTGTTTGTATTATTCATGCTTCCATTTAATAAATATTTATTGAGAACATAGTTATCAGAGGTTGGAAGAGAAAGGGGATATACAGAATGTATAAATCATGTTTATTCCCTGTAAGAGTGCATGACCTTTATCTTTAAAAGTGGTAAGATGGGCATGTTACTGTACTAAATTGTCTTAGAAGTTTGTGGCTCATCTTGCCTGGATGTGGCTATAAAACAAGTTTGTTCCGGTTGTCGATTGCTGTGTAACAAACCTCCCCAAAACTTACTGGCCTGAAACAACAGTTTTTAACGCACTCTCACCATGCTGTGGATTGGTTGCTTACCTGAGCGACGTTCACTCGAGGCCTCTTACGTGCTTGCAGTCGGACAGCAGCGGGGTTGGATGTTCAGTCGGGCGCAGCCTCATGGCTGGCGGCTGATAGCAGCTGCCAGCTGGCAGGTCTGTTGAGACGTTGACTGGAGCACCTCAGTTTTGTGTGTGTGACCTGTTCATAAAGCTTGGTCTTCTCACAAATAGCCCCAGGAGGGCTGTTCCCAAGAGGGATATCCAAGAGTGACAGAAACTGTAAGGTTTCTTATGACCCAGTTCAGCTATTCCAGAAATTACGCTCAACACATTTAATTGGTCAAAAGCAGGTCACAGGACCAGCCCAGATTCAAGAAGAAGGGACCACACGAGGACAGGAACGCTGAGAGGCTCTGTTCATCAGTGGCCGTCTTTGCATGCTAGCTGCCACAAGATGGCCAAAAGACTATTGCATTATGTCATAAATTAATACCCATTAGAGCGGGAAGATGAACAATTACACTCATTTTAGAAGTCTAGGCTTAAGATAAATGTCTAGATTTCTATTCAAAATAGAAAATTCAGCTGAGTCTATTCAAATGCTGTCTTTGCATTTTTCTTCCTTGTGTGTAATTTACATGCGACATACAGTTCTCTTTCCTGACTTCTGCCTGTATTCAGTTTCTTTTGTTTAGAAGGAAATGCCCATTTTCCAGTAATGGAGTCTTTACCTATAATAAGTGGGCAGAGCTCTGCTCTGTGAATGCCCGTGTTGATGTACTTGCTGGTTGAGTGGTTGATACTAGCCAGATCTTGTCATGGAGCTGAGAAAACGTAGGGCTGTGTTATCCCGTGGTGGTGTGACTGGCCGGATGTTCACCCTGACAATGGCAAACCCAGTTCTATACAAGAGAGGTTAGGGGCAGCGTTAAATTTGAAGGGTGGAGCTCAGAGATCGCTTGGAAGTGGCATTTATACAGCAGTCACGCTGTCTCCACTTTGATTAATGTATGTGCTGTGGTTTAGAGATCTGGCAGAGGAAATTTGATGGGGGGTGGGGAAGATGCATTAGCTAAAGCTCCCCTTGGTGGTGCTGTTGCGCCATAAACTTCAAAGAAAACATCCTTTAGGTGCCCCCCTTTTTTTCTTTTTTTAAATCAAACATTTTATTGGATACCTGAGGTGCACCAGGCCCTGTGCTAGGCTTAGGGGAACTAATAGGACTCAATTTTTGTCCCCATAGTCTAATCCTGGCTATTCACTTTCCTGGCATTTTCTGAAAAGAGAAAAAAAAAGCCAGGCCCATAGCTGCCTATAGATACCCTGAGGGTAGTAACCAACGTGCCTAAAGATGCTGTGTCCGCAAAGTTCAGAATTTCTAAAGTTGCATGAAAAGGGTATCAAGTAGCCCTTAAATATATTTTAAAATGCTCAATTTCACTCTAATAAGAAAAATACAACTTAGGAAAAAGAAATGACCTCTCAGTATAGTTTTAAAAATCTGGTTGCAGATGGTTATGTGGAAATAGATACTCTCAAACTTTACTGTTGGGAGTATAAACTGATACATCTCCTATTGAAGAACAATGCCGCAATATCTGTCCAAATTCCAAATCCATGACCCAGCAGTCAGTCATACCTGCATTTGTGCAGAATAACAATGTGCACGTTTATTTTGGCAGCGTTTTTTATGTAATAACAGATAGTTGTAGAAACAACTCTATTGCAAGTATCTAGCAATAGACTTATTTAAGTAAAGAGGGCACGCTGCTACAATGACAGTGTGCAGCTATTAAAAACAGAGAGTAAAGGGTACCAATAGACGAGTCTCCAAGACATTTGCGTGGATAAAGCGAGGCACAGAATAGTATGTGCTGTATGTGATTAGTATATGTAAGGGGATAAGTAATATACATTTGCATTGTCCTTATTTACACGCAAAAACTTTGGAAAGACACACAAATAAGTGATAAAGTGGTTATGGAGTGAGCAGAAAGCAAGAATTTCTACTATAAATGTTTCTCTTTTCATCGTCATGTAAGCACCAAAGGGACAGGGATCTTCGTATTATTCGCAGATGTATCCCAGGTACCTATAACAATACCTGGCACAAATAATATTTGTAGGTTAAATGATTATGCAGAAATAATTCCATTAAAAACAACACAGATTCATTACAGAAAATAGTAGACAAAGCTTGAAGACAACCATAGTACCCACTTCCAAGGAGTCCTTTGAGTAATAACTTGGTATATAACATTCCAGATAATTTTCTTTTTTTTTTAAATATTTTTTATTGTTGGTCAAGTACAGTTTTGTCCATTTTCCTCCCACCATTCCCCCAGATAATTTTCTATTCAGTTATATGTGTATATGTTTCAGTATGAACAGTCTATAGCATAGAGAGTTTTATAAGCATTTTCATGTGTGTATATGTGTGTGTGTGTTATGTGTGTGTATACATATATATACACACACACAACCTGTGTTGAAAGATTTCTGTAACATGATAGCTTCAAAATATCATTGAATTTATTCAATAAAATTGATTAAGCCATGTATTTGGACATGTAAGTTGTTTGCATATATGCACCTATGTACACATACAGCTCTGGAAAGAAGACCCAGTGCATGCATGAGACCAAGTGTGTGAGAGTGGTTAGCAGCGCACCCTCGAGTAAGGCCCACCTCAGCCTCTTGCCGCCTGTGTCATCTTGGGCAGGTTAGCTGAACTTTCCGTGTGGTACATTTCCTCTTTTATAAAATGTGGACAATAATACAGTAGCTCCTCTTTTGTAGGGTTATTGTGAGGATTAAATCAGTAAAACTATGAAAACCATCTAGAACAGTGTTTAGCTCATTTCAGTGTCAGCCGGCCCCTTCTTTCCAGGTAGGAAAAAACGGCAGGCTCGATTCTGACTATTGCCGTTGGTTATTGGTGAGCCTCAAAATCTTTCACAAGCATTTGTTTGTAGCTGTCATTTCGGTACTGTCCCATTAAGTGGTCCCTGGGGTCACAGTCAGGTGACCCTTGTGGATAACCGACTTGATTAAAATTTTGCATGTGTATATCGAGAGAGAGCAGCTGCAGAAGACCTCTCAAGGAGGCAAGCGGGTTCCAGTGCGCCCCGATCTCAGGTGTGTCTGCTTCGTTAAATAGCAGGGGAATTGTTCAGTCTTTCTGGGAAGAGCAGCTTCAGAAGGAGTGACCACTGGCCCCTTGGTTCACCGGGCCAGTGACGTTAACAAAGAGAAGACCTATTGAGACTAACCCGGCACTACTCAGTAGATGCGCAGTGCTCTTCCCTCGCCTGAGGCAGCGAGCGCCTTTGCGCAGCCCCTGCGCAGTTGCCTTTTGGGACAATCAGTTCACATTCTCCTGTTTAGTTACGTTATTTTTAAAAAGGCTTTATTTTCATTTCTCATTCATTGTTAGTTAGCTCTTAGAATTCGTTCCTCCCTATTTCTGAGTCTCACTACTGATACAGATATACTCTCCGCATACTGGTTTTCTTAAATTGGGGGGGTGTACTTGATCAAACTGTTGCAGTTCTGAAATACAAATGACATGACTGAGAATGGCCGTTTATATTTCTCATTTATGTCTTAATGGATAGTTCAGAGACCAGTTTGACTTAAAGGGAGAATTGGAAGTCCTTTCTGATAGGTTTTAAAAGAAGCTTTAAATTTTTAGATTATCCAAAAGTGACATATGAAATGTGAATAAACATTCCAGGACAAAAAAGAAAGTAACTAAATTATCAAGTATTTTGAACACATTCCTTATATATCTAGAAATCAAATATGTTAAAAATGAAGATTGTTAGCTTAAATGTTATTTGCAGAAGGCTTCAATTACTTAATGAAGAAAAAAAGTGTGAAGATTTTCTGCTATTGTTTTAAAATTGCAACTACAAAATGGAGTATTTTGTGATAATTGAAAAATTTTAAGCATTTTTCCAAGCCATAAGTAATTCTTTTCTTTCACAGTGATATGTAGGGTGGGACAAAATTAGATTTCCAGTTGTTCATGTGGAAAATAATACAATACTTAATAACTAATGGTAGAATAAACTTTGTTTCACGTACTCACAACTGTTAACCTACTTTTGCGCCACCCTGTATAGTACATACTTGAAATTACACTTTTCTTTCCTACCAAACCACTTGCACTTATTTTGCGAATACCTGATGACCTTACTGTATTCCGTAAGTAATTACGAAGCCTGGCTGGTCTCAACACTGGTGGTGATGTAATCGTATACCATTCTTTTAGACTTTCGTAAAATTGGGTCATTTACTAAGTGTTAAAGAAATTTGAAGCAACATGTGATCTCTCTGTTGCAACTGAAAAAGTGAAAATAAACCTTATTAACTGGAAACTAATACAAAATAATATTGAATGGAAACTAATCGAAAAATAAAATTTAATAAATGAAAGAAAAGAAACCTTAATAAAGACTGTCTGTTATCATTACTCATATATAAAAAGCATGTTTAAAGCATGAAATAGTATTTCACTTGAGCCTCTGTTATTCTTTAGGGTTTTTTAAAAGATTTTATTTATTAATTTTCAGAGAGAGGACAAGGGTGGAAGAAAGGGAAGGAGAGGAACATCAGTCAGTTGCCTCTCACACGCCCCCAGCTGGGGACCTGGCCGGCAACCCAGGCATGTGCCCTGACTGGGATCAAATCGGCGACGTTTCGGCTCGCAGGCCGGTGCTCAATCCACTGAGTGACACCAGCCAGGGCTGTTATTTAGGTGCTGATAATAATAGGGATTTCATCATGCATGTCAGCAAAATTTAGGTTCAACTATAACTGAAAAACTGAAAATCTTAGTAGTTTAAAGAAGAAAGAATTTTTATTTTTCTCCAAGTAGAAGTCCATCACAGGCCTTCAAGGACTGAGAAGAAGGCTATGCTGTGAGAAGTCGGTATTAATTTCCTTTAGCTGCTGTAACACGATATCACAGATGTAACTGCCTAAATACAACACAAATACACCATCTCACACCCTGTAGGATAGAAGTCTCGGTAGGCCCAGCCGGTTTCCCTGCTCCAGGTTTCACAAGGCCAGAATCAAGTTGTTGACATGCTGGGCTCTTACTAAGACACTGGGAAGAATCTGCTTCCAGGCTCCAGGTTTTTGGCAGAATCCAGCTCCTTGTGATGGTAGAAGTGAGGTCCCTGCTGCCTGGCACTCAGCTGGGGCTGCTCTTAGCTCCTAGACGTCTCTCTCTGGTCCTTGCTCATGGGCTTCCGTGTCTCAGAGCCCAGTGGCGCATCAAATGCTTCTCAGGCTTGGAATCTCTCTGATTTATTCTTTTGCTACATCACTCTGACTCTGGCCAGAGAAAATTCTCTGCTCTTAAGGGCTCATGTGATTAGATTATGCACATCTGCATATTTCAGGATAATCTCCCTATTTTAAGGCCTATACTCTTAATTACATCTGCAAATTCCCTTTTGACTGTGCAATATATTCACAAATTCCAGGGATTAGGGCACGGGCATTTTTGGATAAACTGCTTTCAGTGTACCTCCACCATCCATAGGGTCTGGATGTTATTCCTTGTTATGGTCCCAGTTAGCATCTGAGTTCAAGCCACAGAATCGAGGAGGAGATAAAGAATAAAAGGCGAGGCAAGAGACCAAAGAAGGTTCCCAGAAGCTGCCAAGGGATACTTAAGTCTTGTAAGTCAGAACTTAGTCACGGGACCACATTTAGCAGCAGAGGAAACTGAGGAATGTTTTCATTCACCACAGCCATGTATCCTACTAAAAAATCTGGTTAGTATAGAAATAGATCACTGGGGACAGCCAACAGCCTCTGAGCCACCAAGTGCCTTTTTTCTAATCACTGGAAAACAAGAAACCAGAGAGGACTATGTTAGCACAACTGCCGAACTGTGGGAGTGGGCCAGCAAAGGTTTCCTGGGCAAGTTAAAGGCGCTTAGGGGCAGATTGGTGAGAAATCCTTAAATAAGTAGTGTAACTTGATACCAGAGTACTAAGTTTCTGTATCAAGAAGAGCTTCCAGCTTTGATTTATTTTTTTATTCTTATGTACCTAGCATAGTGCTCTTACAGATTAGATTTTAGTAAATATTTTTGGAATGAATTTAAATGTTACTAATGTGGCATTTGGAGTGAGATAAGCTATTTCGTGGAGCTGTAATGGATTCTTTTTAAAAATTCAACTTTTCTGTGAAACATGTGTTCTTGGATATTGTAATTGAAGCCACACTACAAACTCTCATGCCATATAACCAGTGAATCCATTTTCGCATTATACAGGTCCTTAACTCCTACAAAATAAAAATATTTTATCTACTGAAAAAAAATGTGAAAATATAGGTTAGGAATAAGAAATTCATTTTCAGTCCAGCTGAATTTCTATGTGGCCTACTGTAATATAAGACAGAGAGTGATACATTGTGCAAAGTACTATAGGAAGGTAGAGGGAAGCGGGGAGTAATTCTAACCTAGGATAAAATGGAGTACATGGCATTCAATTGAGATCTTGAAGGATAAATAACATTTCAACAGGTAAAGGTAGGGAAACAGGGAAATCACAGGTGTAACTAAAAAACATCAATGGGTTGGCAAGGAAGAAGAACTTAGGAAAGTATGTAGAACTACTTGTTTTTATAGAAGAATTACTCTTTTATATCAAGAAGTGTTTACTTCTGAAGTTTTCTGGCCTGCAACCTCGCTCCTTGTCCTGTTAGCAGAAGTGAAAACAGGTACAGACTCTTACCAATTTTAGGAGTCACGTCGTTGTGGCCCCCTTCAAGACTAGTTAGTGCTTCAGTCTGTACTTCGACTTCAACTAAGGTTCTCCTGGTAAATTTTCACTCTGAATATGCTACTGCAGCGTGAGACATTTTACCAGCTATTTATATCCCTAGAGTTGGATCCACACTGCCACTAACTCAAAGGAACCAGATACAAATAGACTCACCCCACCCTGCTGCTCTGCAAAATGGCCTGCTGATGCTAGCAAACAAAAGGGGCGTGACAGCCATGTCATGGATCTCGGTGTTTCATATGGAGCAGTATAGCCATGACCTGCATTTCACCTTAACCTGGAGAAGGACTACGACAACTTAAGCTGTTCAACTGTGGCGTTCAGACCTTTGGAGGAGATAGAAGAGATTGACAGAACATTAAATCCAGTCCCTCCCAAATCCCAGACTCCATGACTCCAATTTTTTGTCTTGTTCTCCTATAGATCTCCTGTTTTCCGTGCTGGTGGCAGCATGAGCAGCCAGGCCTCTTTGGTCATCTTAGTCCTCGCAGGCCAGCTCTGCTCTGCTGTCACCTGTTTCACATGTTGCACTTTCACAGCAGATTTCATTTGAAGAAAGGATTTCACTGCTTTAAATGCATGCCTACATGTATAAATAACTAAGGTGAAAATTAGAAAACACCATTGTAAATGATGAGATAATGAGATTTATCTTCAGATATCTTGAAGCTTCTCAAAAAGCAATGTGTTTTCTTAAGGTGTTGTATCTAAAACATGGGTATCATACATTAGAATAATAGCATTATTTTAATATCATTAGTGAAGTCAGTTTCTAAAAATAATAGGTTCATTGGGTTATTTAAACCGTGCATTTTCTTATACAGTAGTGCCCACTTTTCCACAGCCAACTGTGGTCTAAAGATATAAAACGGAAATTTTCAGAAATAAACAATCTATAAGTTTTAAATAGCATGCTGTTCTCAGTAGCAGGATGAAGTCTCACACTGCCCTGCTCCGTTGTGCCTGGGACACAAATCATCCCTTTGCCCAGCGTGTCCACACTGTATATGCTACCTGCCCATTAGCCACCCAGTAGCTGCATCCTCAGAAGGTCAGCAGTAGCCTCACACTATACGACCGTGCCTGCGTCATTCACCTCACTTCGTCTCCTCGTGTACAGTAGGACACTTTGAGAGAGACCGCACTCATGTAACTTTTATTATAGTATGTTATAATTTTTCTGTTTTATTGTGGTTAATCTTTTACTGTACCTAATTATAAATTAAGCTTTATCATAGGTATGTATGTATAGAGAAAAACAATAAGATATTTTGAGACCACATTCATACAACTTTTATTATAATGTTATAATTATTCTGTTTTATTGTTGTTAATCTTTTACCCTGACTGATTGTAAGTTAAACTTCATCATAAGTATGTACATATAGAAAAAGATGTCTGCAATTTCAGGCTTCTGTCTGGGGTCTTGGAACAGATGAGGGGGAACTACTCTATTTGTAATGTAGGCACGTTCTTTTTTGCCTTACGTTATTTCTACATATAGGAATTGAGTCTTTCTGCTTGCTTCTGTTATTTCTCTGCTCTCTGCCTTCTACAGAATTTTATCTGTTAACAGAATGTAGACTCTTATGGCAAAAATCTGTTTTATTAATTATAAGGTATAGGTCTCAGGCCACCAAACCAATATAATGAGTGTTTTGAATTAAATATTTAGTGTTTCATTGACTGTTTCCTCCTACTTCCATTAAGACCTCTAGAAGTAATTCTTTGCTAACAAGCCTTTTGTTTGTTTTGGGCCAATACACATATTGATGTGGAATGAGCTATTGCTGTAGCACTTAGGGTGTGGTAAGCTTTTCTTGACAACTCATGCTAACTTCAGTATAGTTAACTTCTGGTGGGAAGTTGCATTTCTGTCATTGCAGGAAATGCTTCATTTTGTTCCCATGTATCTAGTCGTAGTACCATTTTGAGAATGGTAAGAAATTTTTTTATGATGGCATGGAATAGGAAAGTATAAAAGTATGCAGAGATTGTAAAGGGCTTGACACTGAAGGTTTTTACTAAGACAAGTGGCCTGTGTTTGAACAGGATGTACACAGCTGAGTTTAGACTCTGTAACCTCATTTTCATCTTCCCTTGAATACAGTTGGTTTATTTGACTAGCACAGGCTAATATATCACCATGGGTGATTAGTATTATTCATTTTTTAGGACAGTGAAGAATTTTGTTTTATTATATACAGAACATCTCCCTTTTCAGTGTATAGTTCTTTGGATTGATGAACACACGTGGTGGTGTATTACCATCATAACCACAATAAAGGCAAGTTTCGTCTCCCTAAAGGTTCCCCTGCGCAGCCCTGTAGTCGTACCCTCTCATCCATCTGAGCCCATTCTGTCCCTATATATGTCTCTTTCTTTTTCAGATTGTCACATAGATGAAATCATACACTAGATAGCCTTTTCAGTCTAGAGATTTATCCATACTGGGGTGTGTGTGTGTGTGTGTGTGTGTGTGTGTGTGTGTTCCTTTTTCATTGTAGCGTAGTATTCCATTGTATAGATATCACCATTTATCCATTTAGCAGTTGAAGGACATTTGAATTGTTTTCATTTAGGGGCAATTAGGCATGAAACTGCTATCAATATTTGTATAGAGAATTTTGTGGAACATAAGTTTTCCTTTTTCTTGGGTAAATGCCTAGAAGTGGCGATTTGGGGTGATGTGGTAGGTGTATGTTTGATTTTATAAGAGACTGCCAAACTCTTCCAGAGTGACGCTACTATTTTGTACTTTAAAAACCGCAGTGTACAAGAGTTCCTGTTACTCGGCATCCTAGTATTGTCTTTTTGTAAAAGTCGTTATAGTAGGTATGTAGAGGTATCTCATTGAGCTTTTAATTTGTATTTTCCTAATTACTAGTAATGCTGAGCATATTTTCATGTGTTATTTTGCCATCCATATAAGTTCTTGGGTGAAATATCTCTTTATGCCTTTTGTACTTTTTATATTAGGTTTCTTGGTTTTTTTATTTTTGACTTTTGCGAGTTCTTTATATATATTTGGATATGTAAAAGAACAAGTCCTTTTATAGGTATGTGTTTTGCAAAGCCAGTCAGTGACTAGTCTTTGTAACATTATCTTTCCAAAGAGCAGAAATTTTCTATTTTGTTGCAGTCCAATTTACCATTTTTTTCTTTTATGAATTATGCTTTTGATATCTACTTAAGAACCCTTTGCCTAACCCAAAGCCACAAAAATTTCTTCCTATGTTTTCTTCTAGAAGTTTTATAGTTGCAGATTTTACCTTCAGGTCTGTAATTCATTTTGAGTTACTTTTTTGTGTGGTACCAAGTATGAATCAATGCTCATTTTTTTGCACATGGATATGTAATTATTTCAGCAACATTTGTCAAAAAGATTATTCTTTCTCCATTGAATTTGGCTATTGTGGACACACTGGTGGTTACTTTGTTAAAAAGAATTTATGGAGATGATCCTTTTATCAACAAATAAGCCTCCTTAGTTACCACCTGCTATAATTAATAATGGATAAAAGAGAAATTTAATAAATCAAAGAAGCAGTGATAAAATTGGCAACATCGAACTCCTTGCCCCCATTTTTGAGAGACTGACCTAATCATTGTATGTGCAGGGACATGGTAAAACATCCCCCACTCCGGTGTGCCTCTGAGCGGCAAGCTTCGTCATTGAAGGGGACGTGAGCATCCTTGTCCTTCCCCGTTTGTTTCTCCTCCAGATTGCTGCTCTGATGGTGGTCTGTCTTGAGACGTTGCCATCTGAAACACAGAAGCCACAATGCAGATTATTAAAGCCACATTTTTACCTTTATAAATCAATTTAATGTTGAACTGATAGATTATAAACATCAAAGCATTTTTTTTTTTTAGTGAAAAATTATGCTGCAAACAATCAGAATTACTTGGATTTAAAATAAGTCAGCACCTATCACAGTTGAAGTGTGAAGGAAAAATTGCTCTTTTTTTCTGGAGGATAAAAATTTGTGCAGCAGATACTGATTAAACCACATATACAGCAAGACCTCACTTAACGTTGTGGCTGTGTTCTGTGACTTTGAAAAAACGATGTATAATGCAACCAATTTTAGCAGAGTCTAATTGATATAAACAAGAGTTAAATTCCTACAGTATCTCAACATTATAATGATATAACATTGAATGGAAGAATGTTACTTTTCAAGGGTCTGCTGTGTAAGTCTTCCCATTTTAGAGAAGGTTAGGGCCTTTTGTCCCTTTATTTAAGGTATAGTTATATCACAAGTTCTTGGAAGCTACTGCAGTACTCTAAGAAGAAATCAAGAATATTTAAAAGGGATGGCTTGAATGCAGTGGAACATTTTTGGAAAATCTGCTTCTGATTTTGCTGTGTTCTAGTACTGTTTCTTCATGAGTACCATCAACTCGGAGATTATATTTTTAGTTATTCTGCCAGTTCATCTTTCAGGTCTCAGTCTAGCTGTCACTTCCTCTGAGACCCTCTTTTCCTGTCTCCCCACATGGATTTGAGTCTCCCCCTCTCCCTCACCATTCACCCCACCCTCTGCAATGTATTCATGACATTTTTAATATTATGTTGTGCTGTGATTAATTGACTCTTTCCTTCTCTTCCCACTAGACCATACAGTCCTGAGTTTGCTGAGCAGGGACCCAGATAATAGACAAGTAAACAGATGAACGAGGGGACTAATAAGTGGAAATGAAGACCTGTGAGGTGTAGTGATAGGGAAGCTTCTTTGGCTTGTTAGAGAGGTATGAGGTGTCTTGCAGGTAATTTGTTTCTGATGATAATCGTTTCTTTTGTGACATAAATTAGAATGGATTCAAAGTTAACCTGTAAATATCCCTTTCATTCTCTCCCATGCCTGCGTGCTTTCTAGATTGGGGAAAAAAGGAGCAGGTCCAGTCAGCTCCGTGGAAGCTGTACACAGGGCTGTGTTAAGAGGGCAATGAACCTGTTGGCCAGTATTCTGATGGCAGGAAAGCGGTTGAGAATAGCTAGATGATGTTCAAGTTCTCTTCCTTTTTTGAGTCCCCCATTTCAAGTGATGATGAAACCGAAATGAGCAGGAAACCCCACATCCACTGGTGCTGTTCTCCACGGCCAACCATGTGTCTCCCCATCATCTAGTCTACTGGCTTCAACCCCAAGAGTTCACAGAGCCCACAAGGAAGGGGTCATAATGTCGTAATGACTGTACCACATCTTGTTCATATCATTTCCAGTTGAGTAGACACATCTTGCCCACTTTATTATTTCCTAGAGCTGCTGTAAAAAAGCACCACAAACTGGGAATGTAAAATGATGGGAATTTGTTGGCTAGTGGTCCAAAATCAAGATGTCGGCAAAGCCAGGCTTCCTCTGAGACATGCGGGGGAGATCCCTCCTTTCCCCTTTTAGCTTGTGGTGATTGCTAGCAGTTCTTGGTGTTCCTTGGCTTGGAGATACATCACTCTAATTTTTGCTTCTGTCACCGCATGGCTGTCTTCTTCCTGCATGCTTTTGTCTCTGTGTCTCTTACTCTTATAAGAACACCAGTCATATTGGATTAAGGGCCCACCCCCCTCTAGTATAAACTCAATTAATTATGTCTGCACAACCCCATTTCTAAATAATATGACACCTTGAAGTGCTGGGGGCTAAGACTTCAGCATATCTTTTGGGATGATACAATTCGGTCCATAATACCTACTTAATATTTTTCTCCTAATACTTAATTCTCTATAGCCCACAGTACTCTCTCTCTGCCTAGTGTTATACTTCCTATTGTTGTAGATTTATTATTTTGTCAATTAATAAATATATGGAATTGTGATATATCTGGTTGTTTTCTTCTCTTTTAATATTTAGTACATTTATATGTGAACTCTTCAGCTAGATTCTAAACTGCACAATGGGTAATCATTGCTTAGTTTTCTTACAGATTATATGCCAAATAAAAATGGGAAGAGTCAAAGGACTAATAACTGTTTATTCAGAAGCTAGATAAAGGAGCACCTGTGTCCCTTCCATCATGATAAAAGCCCCCCTTGTACCCTGTTTTCTCCTGTGAATCATCACAAAATAAAGCACTTCGGTCTGTCTGCCTTTCCACAATAAGCTTCCCCAGCTTCTGTCTTCGTCTCGTCTTGCCCATTTCCTGTATCAAACAGTTATAACATTTGTCTTAAAAAGAATATGACGCTTTTTACAAGGCACCTAGTTCTAGAAGTTCATCAGCTGTTGCTAATTCGAATCCAAAATCATGTAAAGTAATTCATAGAATGAATGAAGTGATAGCGAGTAAAGGTCTTCAGAGCCATTTCAGGATGGCCACTTTTGAGGTTAATCATACTGTTCCAGTTTTCTATTGGAAGGAAAACAAAGCTTTGTTTTGTTGGAGTGGGTGGAGGTGATTAAAACGATTGAATCTTTTGTGCTTCTGCAAAGTAGACAAATCATGGGATTCTTTTTTAAAAAATAGCAGTTATGGCCTTAGAGAGAAATTATTGTGTAAGTTCCTGTTGCCAGTAATTTATAGCCCTTTGCTCACTCCTAAGGAAGGAAGTAATTTTATGTTTATGGTTATGACTCTGAATCCCAGCCCAGCCTAAAGTGTGATTGTCAGTGTAGTATAAATGCATAGAAATTCTTATAAACAAGAAAACTGATGGAGTACTGAATATAGGACATTCATTTTCATCAGTTTTACTCTAGTAAATCAATAAATATTTTGCTTTCTTAATGCCAGGCATTGTGCTGAGTACTAGGGAAACAAAAATAAAAATTCAGGATCTGCTCTCAAAGAAGTTATGGTTGAGAAGGGAGATAGATATAAAGACAACTATAACCCTGGCTGGTGTGGCTTAGTGGATTGAGTGCCGGCCTGTGAACCGAAAGCTTCCCGGTTCGATTCCCACTCAGGGCACATGCCTGGGTTGTGGGCCAAGTCCCGGGTTGTGGGCCAAGTCCCTAGTTGGGGGCGTGTGAGAGGCAACCAATCAATGTATCTCTTGCGCATCAGTGTTTCTCTCCCTTCCCCTCTCTCTAAAGATAAATAAATAAAATCTAAAAAAAAAAAATAAGGCAACTGCAAATATAGCTTGAATTGGCAGTAAGCATGAGGCACAGCAGGGACCCAGAAGAGAAAGCAGCAGATGTACCTACAGTGAGGGGCAAAGCCTCATAGACTTAAAGAATGGGGGAGGAGAAGTTTGCCTGAAGGACAAGGAGATGGAATGAGCATCTCCAGATAGTCGGCAGCAGGTGCAAAGACCCAGAGGCAAAAGAATAGATGACCTGTCTGTTCCCCAGGAAAAGGTGCCCTGTTATGTCTATTAGTTACTATGGTAGAAAGGCTAATACTTCAGTTAGGCTGATGAATGCGTTGAGCAAAGGAGACCAAGGTCAGGCTTTTCACCTCCACCCACCTTCGACAGTGAGCTTCAATTTCACGATGACCACATTCCTGTAACAGACAGCACCCGTAATCCTTGCCTGCCAGCTCACAGATGTGGGTTTGGTGTGTGTCACCACACCCATGTGGGTGAAAGGGTGAGGGTGCTTGGATGTTTCAGTGTATATCCGTGACCACAACTGAAAAATGACTCGGAGACAGGCTTCTGATGATGAGTTATTAGCATAATTTCTGTATATGAACACTTGTTCCTTTTTTTAATGACCTCAATAGATTTTCAAGTCTTATGATTGTATAAAACATTTTATCTTGTGTGTATTTTTCCAGCTCTGCTATAGAAAGGATATGACATAAATATTTAATCAGTCTCAGCAGAATTGGCCCTTTTTCATGGCTCCAGATTATCTAACTTCACTGATGTAATATTTGTGGCATGTATGTTGAAGAATCAAGACTCAGAACTCAGATTTTTCAGAAGAATTTTATAATGGCTATAAATCTTTCTGTGCCTTTTTGTCAAGAGGGAGTTTGTAAAATATAATGACTTTAGAAATGAGCAAGCTTTCTGATGGTCATAAAATGTGCTGAATATGCTATTTTATACCTATATATTTGTGAACCCAGTCTTTCCATTACATTCTTAGTGTTTATACCCCATATTATTCCGTGTAGACAGATGTGTGTAGGCTGAGGAACACTTTCAAATCTAGTACATAGTCATCATTAATGTGCCCCAAAGACTAGATTTTTAATAACAAGTCTCTTAATTGCTCCAGATGATATATGCAAGTAAAATTAAAATTTTTCAGGCCGAGTTTTATGTTGTTGATAGCTGTTTTAATGAGCATGTGCTTTAGGTCTTTTTTTCTTCCATCAGCATCACCTTCACTGGAACCAATTTGGCGTCTATGGGAGACATCATTTTAATGTGTGTGCTGTCAGTCCACCATTTTCCTTGGCACAGGGAGGAACATAAGGACATATTGAAAGGCTTCTTTAAAAATATATATTGTAAGCAAATCCAATCAAAAAATTATTTTTAAGTAAATTTTCTTATGAAATTTCTATTAGTGATTCTGTCCTTCTAACTTGAAGTTCATGAGAAGAAAGTGTTAGAAAGGCTCTTAAAAGTAATGTCTTATACCTTGCTCATCAGACCACAAGTAGAACAGTCAGCATCGTGCCGTTAACGCACTGAAATGCAACTTCAAACCATTTAGCAAAACTGCATTGCTGGGGACCATGCCAGGTGCACATTGCTGTGTGGCCATATCGGGCATTTGCTGTAATGGGGACCCACAACAGTATTCCTCTTAAATAGCTGCTTTGTCCAAAGTCAAAAGACATTTTTATACATATGCTATGCAGGAAGGAATGCTGGTGATAAATTGATTTCTTTATCCACACTATAATATATAGATTATAACATCATCTTTAAAACAAGGGACCATGGTATGCTTAGTGAGTACCATGTAAATTTCCATCTGCTTTGTAGGTGCCTGGTACATATTGCTGTTTACAAAACTTTAAAAAGCTTATTTTAAAGTGCCTTGTCCCCTTTACTTTGCTCACATATAAAGATCAATTGTTTTAACAAATATTATAACAACTATCATAACAAATATTTTTAAATCAGGAAGCAAATAATTTGCCACAAACATTGTGAAGTTTCTATCTAAAATATTTGGCTTTTAAGTTTCTATTAATGTTTACATTTTAAGTCTTTGTTGATGCACTTGAAGCGCTTATTGGAATATTTTTGTAGAGGATTTGATTAAATTTCAAGTATTAAGGAAAGTAAAAATTCTAATTGATTAAAATGTTATATTCCACATCTAGGGAATTTTCTTATTTTGAATTTCTTTAGCAGCTGAGATAAAACAAATCATAGAAAAGAAGTTTATATTGTAATATTATATCACTAAAGAGGTCCTTTTTTATTGTTATTATAATCTCTGTTACATTCTAGACCTGGCAGTGGGATATTAGGTCATTTCATCGCTTCTGAGAGAGTACTGGATTGTTCCTTTCAATGCATTTTCCAGTGCTTGGGCCAGTCTGCTAATCCTTTATACTAGAGATTCCCAGGATCTTCATTGCTGGCAACAGATTTAGCTCCAGGAAAAACGGCTTCTCCTGCCAGTGAATTAAATGATTCAGGGGCTGTGCTTCCACCACTGCTGTGTGGTTCCCTGACACTCGCTCCAGATTTTCCTGTGCTTATTTTCTTGGAGGGCCTTAGAGATCCACATTGTATTGGAAGTTCCATACTGTGTAAAATTGTGTGTATGTGAGCTATTTTATAAAATTTTTGGTGTGCAAAAGTCTCTCCTGGAAACTTAATGATATTTAATACATATAAATGAGCTACTCAGTGGGAGTAAAGATAAGAAGTCTTGTATCTGGGGTTGTGTTTTAATGAATGATATTTTTTGATGTTTCTAACAAAAAAGACTCTTGGTCACTGATGACTTCCATATTGCTAAGTCCAGTGGTCATTTTCCATCTTCTTTACCTTCTTGTGTTCAACACTGTCAGCTACTTCTTCCTCAAACGAGTCTCCTCTTTTATTTATTTTTTTATCGCTCCTCAAAGTTCTGTGCAGGTTTATCTTGCTCTATCTAGACTTGGGAAACTGTTAAAAGTTGTCCTATCTCAAGGTAACTCTTAGACTCCTCCTTTTTCTGCTTCTGTTGGTGATCTCAGCCACTCCCACCTATTCAGCATATATCTCCAGGCAAGACCTATTCTCAGACCTCTGAGGCCTTTTTGCCCAGTTGGATACTTAGTAATCATCTTTCTCATAGTCATCTCAAACTCAGCATGCCTGAAATGCAAATCTCACCCTTTCCCAGCCCTCCCTGATCCTCTTTCCTGTTCCCTGCCTCAGCAAATGACATCACCTTTTATGCAAGACAGGAACCAGGCAATCAAGTCATATGTCTGTTCTTCTTCCAGTACCATTCACTGCTATTGTGATAGCTTTATGTGTTTTAATAACATACAATTAAATTCCTCCTGATCACTGCTTTTCAAAGTCGTTTTGGCTCAGAATTCTACATAGTTGTTCTTTGACACAGGAGCCCAGTATTTGCACTTCAGGAATCTGGGGCATAAGGATAATGTGAATGGGCTTTAGGGGCCGTGTGGGAATCTTGAAATTTTATATAAAATTTTGTGTGTATGACTTGGTACATTTTTCTGTAAGAAGGTCCATTTCTTTTACTGGTGTTTAAAATGGACAGTTACATAAAAGAAATGTAGGACCTTTATTATAAGAGAGTTACATTGTCAAAATCAAACATTCCTATTGGGGCTTTGAATCTGTAGTGGATAATGGCATCCTTTATAATATTTTGACTTTTTATCCAGAAACAAGCTGGTATCTCTTCATATTCAAGATTTCTTTTATACCTAATTGTTAATTTTTATAATTTCCTTCATACAGGTTCTAAACATTCCCTATTAATTTAATTTCTTGATGTTTTACATCTACTAGTGAATCTGGGAACGAGGTTTGTTTTTTTTTTAAAGAAAGAAAAAAAGGAGATTGGAAAAGAACACACAGAATATTCTACATAGCCCATAAAATTCAACCTGTTTATCATATTTTCGTGGTTTTCTTTTTCTTTTTTGAAAGTTTGTTAAGCACAACAATGAGAAAATAGATTAGTAAAACATTGCTCTGAAAATGTAATTTTATCATCAAAGTGTTGTAAACTACATTATTAGGAGGCCTGATTCTGGGGTCTTTTTTAAGCATCACTCTTTTGCCTGTGTTTTTTTGGATCTTTTACAGACTTAAATGTTGTTCTAAAAAGAACAGTTACTTTACTTTATTAAAGCATAAGCATATCAAGTAACATTTCGGAACTATACATTGCACAATCTTGAACATTTTCATGTAAGAAGGCACTAAAGAGGTTTTGTTTTTTATGAAAGTGCAACTCTTAAATAACAGTGACTGTTTTTTATGGGCTAACTCCAGACCACATTTGCTTACTTCCCACGCTGTAGTTTCTCCTGATATCCTAAGCCTTAAGTATAGAGATCAGAATGACATTTTCGGGCTCTAGATTTCAATCCTATAATCTTAAAATGGATGTTATTCAGTATATCAAAAAGACTAGTTCTGTTTTCTTTATCTTTTAGAGTAAAAGTAAATGTGTTTTTGATGTTTTAATATTGTATTCATTTTTAAAAACCTTTTATCTTGAAGTGGCAGACTTGAAAAAACAGTGTAAAGCTCTTTTGTCTTTCACTCAGATTCCTGAAATGTTAAAAATTTTCTACATTTACTGTATCTTTGTGTGTATTTTTCGAACCATTTGAGAATAAGTTTATAGACACGATGTACCTCTAACCACCAAGAGCTTTAGTGTTTATTTCTTAAAAACGAGAGCATTTATCATTATCAGGAAATTAACAAATTAACACTGAGAAAGTATTATTGTCTCTAGGCACTCAAATTTTTTGTCATTTGCCCCATTAATTTTTTTCAAAAAACAAATGCCTTTTTATTGCCCACCCTCCCCTAGTCTGGGACCCAGTCCCAGAGTCACACATTACATTTAGTTGTCCTCTTTTGTCTCCTTTAATCCAAACAGTTCCGTGGTCTTTGTCTTTCAGATTTTAAAGAACACAAAACATTTTTCTTTTTTGTAAAATGCCCCCCAACGTGGGTTTGTTTGATGATTCCACAGATGTAGACTCCACTGTGATCATGTGATCCTATCAGGAGACACATGGTGTCTACTTTACCTGATGGTAATATTAACTGTGATCATGTGTTTAAGGTGTTGGTCAGTCACATTTTTAAAGAACCCAGTTTTTATGTTTTCTTAAGTTTTTGCTTACCATGGGGATTGAGTCCTTGAGAATCCTTTCCAGGACTCAATTAAAATATCTATTGATAGAGTTAGGAAGCACCTGGGCCTGAGCAGGTCAGAATTGTTGGTGGATTTCACTGGGTGGAATTCTTCCATTGCTAATTAACAGGACAGTCACCATGTCGCTTATGTTCTTTATTCCACAATTTTACTGTTTGTTATAGGGGGATTGTGATTCCTGATTTTAATTACCACAGTGGAATATGGGCACAGAAAAAGGAATAGGTCATAACTGTGAAAGTGTCTTTTCAGATTCCGTGTTCATATATTTATGGCTGAAAAACATAACAAAAACCTGTTGATCAGTGTCCCCATGTTGGCTGCTGGCTGACACCACGATCTCTGGCTCGTGTTTCTAGGGGGCTTGTGTCTGACCTCTTTCCATTCAGTGCTTCTGTTAGTAAGCAACTTTCTTAGACGAAGTGATGAAAGGTGTTGTAAATGACAAAGTCAAAGAGAGTCCCTGTTCAAAATTTTCTTGACAAAATAGAATGAAGCCATGCTCTGCAAGATGACAGTTCCTTATTTAGGGCCCAAAGATCAGTTGTAAAATATAGGATTGGAAAGATTGTTTTGTAATGCATTGCATTTGGTGACCAGCTCAATATGAACAACTGCAAAAAACGTAATGTGATCCTGTGCTCATCAGAAAGTATTTTACTGTTCCATTCTTGAAAGGTAATGGTAATATTATCATTGTACTTTAAGAATATTTAAAAATTACAGTGCACCTAGACAAGGGTAATCAAGATGCTAATCCTTTTGTTACAGTAAGATTTCGATTAGATGTAACCATGTAACTATGTTTCAAGAATGATTAAAGGAGATTCTTCTGTTGGGTATGACTGGGAAATGCTGAAGTAAATACAACATTATATTTTTAAACTATTTTCATATCATACCTTTTTTTGAAACATTTTATTAAATTTTATGTGGAACACATGCTTTTAAAATAATTTCATAACTAAAATCTTATTCAGCAACCAATAAATATTATTTATCCAATGAATGCTCATAAAGACTCATTAATGACAGCTTAATATAATTAAAAGCTTATTTCTGTGCCTTGATTTATACTGAAGAAATACAGAATGATGGAGCTGAATTCTAATAGCAGTTTCAAAGTCTAGGGTTAACTGAAATTTTTAATTCATTTTTTACCATTGTTACAATTGGTGTGGAAATATTGACAGACTTCATAATAGAATTTTAAGGGATGAACAGATAATTATTAAAGGCTAGTTGTATTGTTTTTTCTTTATTCATCTCTTTTTTTTTTTCTGTAAGCTCAAAGTGATGGAAGCAAGGAATTTTTAACATAATGAGAATACATCTCTTCTGTGTCTAATCACCTGAACTATTTCCATTCAATCTTTATTAAGTAATAATAAAGAATATTTCAAGATATTAAATTAAGAGGAAGAACCTTTTCTAAATTGAGTAGTAGGTCTGTTTATAAGGCTATTTTAACTATTTCAATCATAGAGTGTTAAAATTTATTTTTTGTTTAGCATATATGGGAATTATCTTAAAGGTATATTATTACCATGGTCCTCTTGAAACACTCTTTTTATTGGTTTCACACAGTACTTTGATTTTCTTCCTACTTTTCTAGCTACCACTTAGCATTTTCTACAGACCCCCCCTTTCCCTCATTAACTTGTAAATTCATGCTAGAATTTCTTGGTCCTGGTTCTCTTTCACTCCTACCTTAAGTATTGGGTTGGCCACAAAGCCCGTTATGTCTTTTCTGTAAAATAAAAGACATTTTCCGTTTTCACCAGTAACTATTGATTTGGGTATTTTGAGTCTGTTGGCTATTTCCCACTATTGGCTTCTAGTGGGTAGAGGCCAGGGGTGCTGCTAAATGTCTCCCAATGCACAAAACAGCCCCACAGCAAAGAATTATTTGGCCAAAATGTCAGTAGTACCAAGAAACTTCACACACCACTTCGGACACGTTTGATCAGTCACAGCACCTTCTCCATACACTGCAAAAACCTTTTTGCATTTCAGTTGCGTTTTTACCTTTCTTGAAATAATAAAGCATAATATGCCGAAAATGTTACATATCTTCTTTCATCTTCAATATTAAGAAGATGAAAGCTGCACAGAAATCCACTGATTTTAATGTTTTTTTAAAATGCACACTGATATGACAACTGTCACAATATAATCTAACAAGATCATCTCAAATGAAGTTAAAGATAACTAAGCACTACCAGAGCCATCGTATGGAAAAAACTAAATGAACTTCTTGACCAACCCAGTAATATGAGACCCATTCTCAGAGCTTTGACTTCCATCTTTGTATCTGTATCTAGTCTATATTTTGAGGTTAATCTACACCTCTCTTAGCTTCAAACTTACACCAACGTTTTCTGACATCTCACAATTACAGTATCTGAAACTGAACATGGTCAAACTAAACTCATGATCTTCTCCATAAAACCTCTCTCCCAGTTTCTCCTGTCTCAGAAAATGTACTTTCATTCAGGGCCCAGTACCAGAAATCAGGCAGTTGTTCTTGTTTTTTTTTTTAATCCTCACTTGAGGATATGTTTTACTAATTTTAAAGAGAGAACAAGGGGGAGAGAGAAAAACATCTACATGAGAGGAACATCAATCGGTTGCCTCCCATATGCGCCTGGACCAAGAATCAAATGCACAAACTTCTGGCATACAGGACAGCGCCCCAACCAACTGAGCCACCCAGCCAGGGCAGGGAGTTATTCTGCATATCTTTCTCCACTAATGCCACCCCCATTCCAGTCAATTAGCAAGTGCTGTTGGTTTTACCTTCAAAATATGTTTTGAATCTGCTGTACCCCTGCTCCAAGCCATCAGCATGTCTTGCCTAAACCAGGGCAGTAGCCTCTTACTGCCTGCTTTCCCACTCTCACCCCGTCCAGTTTTGTCTCTCCACTTTTGCCTTTCTCCACTTTTATCTTTGCATGGCGGAACTGCATCTTAAAAACGTAAATCAGATCTAGCTGGTCCTGTGCTCAAACCCTTCAGTATTTTTACCATTAAAGGACAGGATAAGTCCTGTAGCATAACCCACAAGGCCCTGCAGTTCCCTGCCTTGCCTGTTTACTGTTTGGCCGGTACAGACCAGCCATATTAACTTTCTTTCAGATTTTGAACTTGCCTAGTTTCCCTGCTTTAGTATGTCCCCTGTGATTGAAGTGATCACTCCCGTGTCCCTTCACATTTTTAAAATTAACTAGTCATTAATTTATTTTTATGAGACATGAAAATTGCAGGAAATTCATGCACTTAAAAGATACACAGTGAAAAGTAATTGTCCCATTCATATTCTCCAATTTTATGTGGTCAAATTTGGGTCTTTTTATTTTTAATGGCGCTCAGGTTTATGTCTTATTTTAGAATTTTTAGTTTTATTTTTTACCTTCAAATCTATGATCAACCTGAAATTTATTTTGATTTAAGAGAGGAGGTAAAGAGTCCACTCTGTTTTTCCTAGTTATCTACCCAGTTATCTTAATACCATTTATTGAATAATTTATTTGATATTTTGTTTTAAAGTGCCACCTTTCTCTTATACTATGTTCCTGTCCTGTTTCGGGTCTTCCAGTGTCCTCTGTATTCATGGAGCCTACCAAACTGTTTCTATAAATGTCTCTTTAGAGTATTTTTAATAGGTGGGAGAGCTAGTCCCATCTTATAACTCTAGTTTTTTAATTTCCTGGCCCTTTTAAAATGTTCAGTTTTCTATAATGAACTTTAGAATTAACTTCTCCAGTTTTTTTTTGTTTTTTAGTCTTATGGATATATTTGAGGATATTTACTTTTAAATTAACATGAACATTTGATGACTTTACAAACCTAGAGTTTCCTATCTAAGAACATAGTATTTCCCCCCATTTTATCAAGCCTTTTCAATATTTCATTACTATCATTTTAAAAGATTTCTTCATACATAGCTACACATATCTTTATGGTTTATTCTTGGGTGTTTCATCAGTTTTTATTATCATCGTCATGGAATCATTGTCTTTTAAAAAACGGATTGATTTTTGAATAGAGGAAGGCTATTAAGTTTAATTCCTCCTTGCCCCATTCATGTATGGTTTGTAATAGATTTTTAATTTATTCATGGCCTTCTCCCCCAGCCCACACTCTTCATTTAGACAACTTTTCCTTCTTCCTTAAGATGCCAGCTTAAAGTTCTCTTTGCAAGAGCCCTTTCTCAACCTCCAAATCTCAGAGAGACCCTCATTTTACTCCTCTTAGAGCGTCCTGTTCTTTCCTTGCATAGTGCTTATTACCGTTCGAAATTATGCAGTTTTATTGGGATTTTGTTATTGTCTAATATCTGTATTTCCTTCTATCTTATAAGCTTCACACAGGTAAGAATTGTATTTTCTTCCTCACCCTGTCTTAGGTGTTGAACATAGTAGATACTGTTAGCTGATTAGTAGATTGGTTGGTTAAGTTGATTGAATGGATGATTGGATTGTTCATTTGTGGAAATTGGCCCATTTCAAATCTTTCTATCTGTTAGTTTTATTTTGAGTTCACCACACTTTAAACATCACCTGCCACCTTCTTGGAAACCTGATATGTTATACTGTTGGTATGATTTTAGAAGTGCTTCTCAAAGACTAGTAATCTAGGCATATCCATTGATGTGTTCACTATTTTGTTGATTCGCCTTGTCAGACTGATTTGGTATTTTCCTCTTTCAAACTTATTTTTAAGTGGTCTGTAATAAGGCCTGAGTGAAATTGCCCTGCCAAAAATAATAGCTATAATATAATAACAGTTCTTACTCTTTTACTGTTTTGTAATGTCACTGCAAAACTTTGGAGTAATTTAAAATTTTTACTTCTGTGTTGCAATTTGTGGAGCTGAGGCTCAGAGATATCACATACCCACTATAACAAAGCTGTCAGTGGCTGGGCTAGATCTAGTGTTTGAAATTTTCTGCATCCCACCCAATTCAGTGTTCTCTCTACTGTTGGCGTCTTCCACTTGGATGTAGTGTGGGTTTTTTTTTTAAGATTTTATTTATTATTATTAGAGAAAGGGAGCGAGAAAGAGAGGGAGAGAATATCAATGTGTGGTTGCCTTTTGTGTGCTCCCAAATGGGGACCTGGTCCACAACCCAGGCGTGCGCCCTGACTGGGAATCAAACCAGTGACCCTCTGGTTCACAGGCCGGTGCTCAGTCCACTGAGCCACACCAGCCAGGGCCCGTTTGGCTATAGCGTTATTGGCTAGCTTTCAGGAAAAGCACTTCTCAGTGCTTTTGGATAAATACCAAGGAGCATGATTGCTGGTCATATGGTAAAGCATGTTTAGCTTTTTAAGAAAACCAAAACTCTTCCAAAGTGCCTGAACCATTTTGCACTCTCGCCAGCGGTGAATGAGAATTCTTGCTGCTCCACAGCCTCACTCACACTTGGCGTTGTCAGTGTTCTGGATTTTGGCCATTCTATTACGTGTGTATTGCTTTCTCATTGTTGTTTTAATTTGCATTTTCTTCATAACGTATGATGTGGAGCATCTTTCCATGTGCTTGTTTGCCATCTGTATATCTTCTTCGGTGAGGTGTCTCTCTGGGTCTTTTGCCCGCTTTTAAATCAGATTGTTAATTTTCTTTTTTATCTTTTTCATATTTTTTTTTTTTAAGAGAGAGAGACAGGGAAAGGGGGAGGGAGAACTATAGGGAAGAGAAACATAGATCAGTTGCCTTTCTCATGCACCCTGGCCAGGGACCGAACTCAGGTACATGCCCTGACCTGGAATTGAACTGGCGACCCTTTGGTTTGTGGAACAATGCCAACCAAATGCCCAACCAACTGGGCCACACCAGTCAGGGCTTCATATTCTCTTTTAACAGTTGTTTTTTACCTTGGGCACCATCTACTGAAAATACACACAGAGCTTTGAGGACATTGAGAATGATTTGTTTTTTCAAAGGAAAACTCCTCTCTGTTTTTCTTCTTTTACCCTTCTCTTTCAGTTATACCTGCCGCCACTTGCGGAGATATGTTTATGTGTTGGACAAACTCTATTTCCCCCACTCTCACTGTTCTACGCTCCAGCATTGCTTCTCGAGCCTCAGTGACAATGGAGAGGAA
>PVJD01009828.1:0-59032 GCA_004026545.1 Mormoops blainvillei
ACCAGTAGCCCTAGTTTTAACAACCAAAAATTTTCTCTAGTCATTGCCAGATGTCCCTTAGGAGCAAAAATGACCCTGCTTGACAACTACTGTTCTCAATCTTAAGGGAAGAATGGGTTAGTCTCCTTCTCTATTGTCCAAATGTTTACCATGGCATTCAAATGTCTATGCAATTTGCCCCCAAACCACATTTCCAGCTTTGTCTTCAGTTAAAGTATTCGGTGACCCCCACTCTTCACCAAACAGACCATTCTTTCAATTAACCATTGCCATTCACACCTCTGTGAACTTGCTTCTGCTTTTTCTCATGCCTCGAGTATAGGTTTTGTTGTTGTTGTTGTTGCTTTCCCAGGAAAACTTGACTCCTTCCTTCAAAGGTTGGTTCAAAACTCCAATATTTTTCTTGATTTTCCTAATTATTTGTACTCCTGCCGTGTGTACTACACATTCGCTTCTGCTTCCGCCTAGAGCTTATTCGCCACTTTTTCCCATCTCTTTTTCCTTCGACTGCAAAGATCAGACCTTATTCCTGCCCAAGTCACCGGCTCTTCCACAGGAAAAAAACAAGTCGCCCCTTAATATCTGTGCAAATGAATAAAAATTTGATATTTAAAGGACACTACAGAGAGTAAAAAAATTTTAAATCCGTTTTTTGTAACTGACTCACCAAAAATAATGCACATAAAATTAAATGTGTGTTATAGACCTACAGCATTACACTTAAAACCAGGATATTAGCGATTAACCCTTTAGAATATCTCACCTGTGTTAAGTCCTTAACTGAAGTTAAAGTCAGTAAAAAATTAAAGTTACCAGACTATTCATAAGCATCCCAAATTAAACAAAACCATCCCCCAAACAAACCTATAAGCCATGTTCAGGTCAGTGTCTTTCTTCTTTTTTAATAAACATAAATTATACTTCAAATCAACTTTGAAAAGTTGGTGCTATGTAAGCATGTTCGGAGAAATTATTATAAAGGGAAACCCACAGAAGTCTGGGACTGAGGTATTACTCTATTATTGGCTTAACGGTTACAGTAATTTACTGCCCCTTAGCTCGCCTCCATTTCCCCCTCATTGCCTAGTGCTTTTACTTTCTGTTTTATAACAAATGCATACAGTTGCTTCTAACCCTCCTTAGCGCAGGCGTAAGGTGCCTGTTTCTGCTGCTGCAGCTACTCTGAACTCAGGAGGGATCAGGAGAAATGGCTGGAGGGTACAGCGAGGGCTCCTGAGGCGGATATGATGGCGGCGGTGGGGGTCCTTTGAGAGCTTCTCCACTTATTTATAAGGTGTGAACATTTATAACCGATAGTTGGGAGGAAAGAAAAACAAAGGTTGAGTTGAAAGGAGGACGGGCACTCTTCTATTGACACAGGAACACCTGTAAGAGCATTCGGCCCTTACAGGTTTCTTGCCGGTGCTTACGTGCGTAGACTGCCTGACCCCTACGTCATTGGGCTCCTGCTCAGAAAGCACCAGGGCCGAGGGTGTGAATTAAGTTTCAGTTTAGGTTGTCCCTGGTATTGTTAAGTCCAAATTGTGTCACGTCTACATGCAGGCTTCCTTCTAACATTTGTGTTTGTTACAAAAGAAAGATGAAAGATTATTTAAATTTTGGAAACACATTCAAAGAGTTAATTGTTCACTGACAAAAATGATTCCTAACTATATCATTACTCATCGAAAGTGCTAATAAAACTTACTGGGAAACAATGTAGAGAATATACATAGAGAAATGCTCCTTCTTTCGTTTTTAAGAGCATATTGGAATGGACGTGTGGTGTAAATCTAATGGGTATAGTTTTACATATGATATTTATGTCAATATAAAGTTCTTTGTTATGAAATATTGCACAAGACAGTTTCCCTGGATGTCTGAAATGATAAGAATAAACTTCTGGCAGGCAACTGTAAGTGTCTTAGTCCAGTAGTTATGATTCTTCTCATTATTTATGTTACATGCAAGAGAGTGAGGCAGCCCATACAAATCTTTCATTTTCTTGATAGCTGGATATCTGTGTGTTTCAACATCTACTTTTCAAGCATCAGCCCTTACTTCTTTACCACCAGAGACTGATTTGTTCCATTTTACCTATGCATGTAAACACCTCTTTACACTCTCACATACGTGAAGACTTAAAATTGGGCAGAAGTATAGATATTACAGGAGTCTATAAAGCACTGTGTCTCTTTCCTGTAACCATCACATGGTGAAAAATAATGTCAACAGTTGCGCAACTGCAGTATAACAAGTGTGCATGCCCTAATTGGTCACTCGGACCAGAATGATTTTTTTTTTAAACCAATGTCACTTCTAATCTATTACAACAGTTATGAAGAGCAAAGGGGCCTATTTCCCATGGATATCTTCAAAGTGCTACAGACTGCCATCTGAACCATTCTTTAATTGCCTCTGGCACAGACTGTGGCAGGCTCCACAGAATCAAGAAGGCGTATTAACTAGATTTGGCCATTCCTAAGTCACTATAATGATGGGGCTTTACATGACTAAAAGGGGTTTAGCTCCATTCTTTACTATGAACAGTTATAACCACTGAGAACATAGTAGGTACCTGAAGTCTTGAATTTTTTACTATAATATTCTTATACTTTAAACATTTTTCTTAATAGGCATTAAGAGTATTTGTGGTTTTGTTTTGGTTTTTGGTTTTTGTATGTATGTTGTATGTGGTTTATCTAACCTTGGATGTAAAATTTTCTGGATAATTAAGATAAAATTGGAAATGAGCAGATAGTATATATATTTCACCACTTTTCTCAGAAAAATTTATCCCTTATTCATTAGGTAATTTAAATTTTGAATTTATTTTGCCACTGACAGATACAAAAGCTTTGCTTCCAACTTTTGCTTCTTGTCTGCCCTTCATTGCTAATATATATTATATATACATTTTTTAAAATTCCATGTTAATTGGAAAGGATGGCTGTACCATACTTTGAGTTAGAGATAATTCACTAACTGCTTCTGTCTACCTCCTTTGGCTTAGCAGACTCACTGTCCGGACTCTTGGGCCTGGGACGAGAACAGGAATGAGCCCTGATTCCCCTCTGCTGACGTCTGCTTAGGCTAAGGTGTGATAATGTCCATTCTGTAACGGGAAGGGGACTGCATCAACAGCACGCCTGATCAAAATGGTGGATTGAAGATATGCATTTTTTTCCTGATTCCTTTCAAATAATCTCGTCAAATGAATAAACAAATGAACAAAATTAGGCATAGCCCAGGGCAAGAGCGTGGAGGAGGTGGGAATATATGAGGAGTATCAGCAACCTATTCGGAAGCCTCGCAGTGGATCATTGGTAACTTGTACAGCTGACTTGGGACCATTCCAAGCTAAGGGACTGGAAGGTGTGGTATAAGCCAACAAAAAACAGCTGATTCACTCTGCTGAACTTTAGACAAGTTAGGAATAGAGGAGACGATGCACATTTTTGAGGGCTGGGATGTAGGTACGGTTGTGGGGCCAAACACCTATGGAATGACTGGATGAAAGTCTTCAAATTACAAAGCAACCAAATTCCCTCTTCCAATCCACATAGCCAGGGAACTGTCCCTCTCTCACCGAGGTAGAAGACCAGAGGTTTAGTCTTTTGAAAATTTGAACGTCAGAGGACTGAATCTCAAGGCACAGATGAAAGAAGGTATGAAGCATCATATTGCAAAGAAAAAGACTGAGTGAAATTCTACAAATGGGCCAGGGAGATACCCCAGGTCCCTACTTCACTCAGCTCCTGGAACATGTGCAGTCAGGCTGAATATCCTCCTCACAAAATCCTGCCCTGTTTACTCCTGTCCCACCCCACACGCACTTTCAGGCAAAACACTGGAGAACTGTTCTTTGGAAATACCAAGGAGCAGCAAACAGAGACCTAATGATCTTGACTTTTGAGGCTATCCCACAAAATACTGGGCACCCACTGAAAAGACCACCAGTCAGTAAGTCCCATCTCAGTACAAAGAACTGTCAATTTTCACTTACTGTTTCCTTTTTAAATATAATAAGCCAAGCACTAACAGGTCTTCAGGAAAACCTCAAACATGAAAAATAGAAACCATCAAATGAACAAAGGAAACAGTGCCAATGAAAAGGGTAATGTGTATAATCAGTAGCCTCAGAGGAATTAGACCCGTGCGTGAAAGAAAAGAGACTGTAACAAAGGGTGCCTCAAAATAAAAAGGGATTATGAGAAAGTTAAAAATATGACCAAAAATTAAAAAAAAAAAGTATTGGAAGATAAAGGTGAGGTTACTTCTTAGAAATTAGAACCAATAAAGGAGGAAAAAAGAAAAAGAAAATCAGAGAATCAGTAGTGAAATTTTGTATAAAAAGAGAACAGAGGAAAGATTATTAAAAATTGGTATAAGAAAAGTTCCCAGGATGGCAGAACTATAATTTCCCAACTGAAGGAGCCACTGAGTGCTCAGTCCAATGGGTGAACAAAGACCTGACCAAAGAATGACGTTGTAGAAGTTCCAAAGTCTGAGAAAAATAGAAGATTCTTTAAACTTCCAGACAAGGGAAAATAGGTTTCATACGTAAGATCAGGGTCAATGAAATCTAGAAAGCCATGGGAATTACCTTGACGTTTTTAGGGAAAGTAATTCTCAATCTGATATGAGAATAGAATAAAGGAATTTTAAGACCAAAAATAACTCAAAATTTAATCTCCTAGGCACCCTTTCACAGGAAGGGTGGAAAGCATACTCCATAAATATGAAGAAATATGGTATGTAAAGAACAGGAAAACAAACACGGAACAGAAGTGGATGGAATTCACAGAAGGATGGAAAAACCTACTACAGCACAGCACAGCTATACGGCACACCCAGGGACAACCGTTGCAATCTGGAGCAGAAGGAGTGATGGGGACAAGTGGATTGAGATACATTTCATATTGCTGCTTGGAGGTATGAGAAAACTAGCTGGAGACAGAAAGAAAACCAGGCATATGGAAACAGCAACAAAAACAAACACACACAAATAACCTAAAGCTGTTCAAGAAAGGAGACGGGTTATGTTATTATTTGACTCAGCAGTGAGCAAAGTTTGCTTAGTCATAAAAAATGAAAACACTGATTATTGATTGAAAAAAACTTGCTAAATCTCTATTGGGAGTAAAAGGGAAGAGGAAGTATCTGTTGGGAAAGGAGGGTAAAATAGTTAAATCCTGCCTTTCATAGTAAAAATATCTACTATGAAAATTTTTTTAAAAAGTGGAATTGTAAGTGTGCTATTTACAAACATAGAGATAAAAACCAGAAGATGCTAAAAGAGTAGAAAGGGGATGAGAAGCATGAATGTGGGGTGAGGAGAAGCTGGTTTTTGTGTTAAAGGCCTTGTAATACTCTTTGATTTGTTAAGCTATATAAGGAAACTATGTAATAAAAATTAAATTAACAACAATAACAAAATTTGAGTAGGAGTCTGGATCATTATCGTTACAGCTCCTCCTGGATTGCTAAGGTTTCCAGCCATGCACTATGAAAAATAGAGACATTTATTGAAGATGATACAAGATAAAAGAAACACTGTACATAGGATGATGACACCTCAGTCCCCTTCAAAGTAGGCCCCTTGGGACCTCACACAGTTCTCCCAGTTGCTATCAGCTGCCCCATTGGATTTTCCTGAATCTCATCGATGGTTGAAATCTCTTCTCTTTCAAAGATGATTTTAGTTTTGGGAAAAGCCAGAAGTCACAGGGCATCAAATCTAGGTGGTAGGGAGGCTGAGTCACCTAGGTGATTTGATGCTTCACCCAAAAACTCGGCATGAGATGTGATGCATGAGCAGGCACATTGTCATGATGAAGCTGCCAATCACCAGTTGCCCATTCAGAATCATCTGAATAATTTCATGGAGGACTGTTCAAGCTTAAAGCAAAATTTGATGCAGATTCATTGCTCTACTCACTCAGTCATTTTCAATGCTAGGGCCACACAGTACACATGGTCACTAAACAGCATCTACCTCCCCTCACTGACTAGTACAGTGAAGTTGTCATTGTTCACACATGTGCATTCCAGTCCACCCTCCTTGGCTGCCAGGTCACACTAAGCCTCACAACCGGTCTTTTTATATTGACAATGGCTGGACTTTTTCTGGACAGACCTCATAAAACAAACACATATTATCTATTTTGAGTCACCGTGTTAGGCAGTTTCATACGCACCATTTTAATCCTAATGACAACCTTTCCAGGCAGGAAAGGTTTTTTGTCCCTACATTCCAGACAAAGAACTCAGGCTCAGAATTCCAAAGGCTTGATTGCCCTTCAAGGTCAGAGGACCAGCAAAGTCAGACCCTATCTTAATTATTTTTCAACCTGAGTTCCATATCTTACCATCTTCCAAAGTTTCATTTAATTATACAATAAGTTCGATTTCAAGAAGTTATGAGCCACCATGTTTCTCCAGGCCTTCCTTCAGGTCCGTAACAAGGTGGGCACCTAGACAATGACTGTAATCCTTCTTTGGAGGAAATTAGTAAAGACAGAGAGGGGAGAAAGGAAAAGCAAGGTCTGAGAAGACTTTTTATTCTGCGAATGTATTACTCACACAAGTTCAACATCTTGTGTCTTAAAGGTTTGAAAGACTATATTTGGAAATTAATGATTTAGGGGGGTGAAGCATTTACTTTTTTAGGCAACAGAGTAGAAGACAGTACCAAAAGTGGAATGAGTTAATGATATTAAGTATCTTTCAGAGAAAGAAGTCCCTGGTATAGTCAAAACATTAAACTAGTCATCTATAAATTGGTGGGAACAGACAGAAATAGGGTAATTTCCCTAATCAGCACTTTCTCCCTTTACATTAATAGGGTCAGACCTTGAATTATGAGATTAAAAATAAAGTCACTTGATTCTTTTCTGTGAAATAGTTTTAGCTATTACTGAGACTGTGCCACTTTTTGTCTTTAAAAATAACAAAACTGTCATGAAAGAAATATTGTGATTCAATTCAATTTGATTTTGGATACTTCAATATTGTATGCTTTTAGAATGAAAAGAAAAACAAATTAATTGTTCCTTCTTTAGTTTCAAGCTTTGTATTTGCCTGTTTCACTTTTCTGAAAAAAAAAAAAGGATTAACAAATTAGCCAATCTGCAAACATTTGTGAAAAATGATCATATTCATGGGTGGTTAAAGCCATTTTTAAGAGAATTTATTTCTGCATAAAGGTCAAGGGTTTCCAATTACAGAGGCTATTCTAATTCTTAATGAATACCAAAATGCAAGTGATTAAAATTATTAATGTTTATTCCAACAGTACTGTGTGGTAGAATAGAAAATTACTTGAACAACAAAAAAAGAAATGGTAAGTTCCTTTTTCTAGGTTCTTGTTAATTACCACGTGTATCTAGGGAAGTCACTTAACTACATGACCAAGTGTGCTCATAAATAAAGCTGAGAAAATATGCTTCATTGTAACTTGTAACTATCCATTGTAACAAGGTCAAGAGTGTGCTGCTCTTTAAACAAGCACCACGCACCAAGCACCATCTACATACAATATACCCTGATTAAGAGGCAACATTGATAATCTATTTCCCCAAAGGACAGCCTCCTGCATTGGACTGCTATTACAATAACTGGGTGTGGATCTTGCCTGAGGCGGCAATAACACATTTGCTAATGAAACTACTCCTCACAGATCCTCTCAATCGGAAGGGTTGCATAACTGTGCTGTGAAGATTTGCTGGTGAAATCACATGGACTGTGTCAGGGGCTTGGGTCAAAGAGCTGGTCTTGTCACAAGGACTCTTGGGCAAATTATCGAAACACTCTCAGCTAAAATTTTCTCACCCATGAAAGGGAAGCCCTGTTCGCTTCATAAAAATTTTGTTAGGTTCACATGAATAAATAGTATGAGCGGCTATTGTACAGAAAGCTTTATTATAAAATACCATAGAAATATGTTATAATGATATTATTACTAATGCAAATAATAATAGAATAACATAAATATTAAAATGCCCCATGGTAACCACCAAGGGCTCATGGTATATTATAGACATTTTTAGTAGTATCTTGATGACTTTGGGATTGAAAATGCTTCTCTCAGATCTGGGACAGTTAGGGCCCTGTACTCTTATTTACTGGAAAGGGAAAACTAATTCACGCAGCTAGGGTCACATCACTATGGTAGCAAAGCACCACCTTCCCCAAATCCCACATGTGGTCAGATTTAAGGGCTAATGGTAATTAAAGATTGACACAGAGTGAATACGATTAATATTTGAAAAGGATTACATCAAAAAAGATTTACATCAAAGGATTCTTTCTCTTTTCTCCCAAAGAAGGCCTCAGACACAAAAGAAGCCTTAAGCAAAGCATTCTAAGCCTCTCAGTTATTTGTACAGAAGCTTAAAAATATGATGAGGTGAGCACAGATTTTTTCTACTGGAAAATACCAGAAGTTAAAGTATGCTTAAGCCATTACTCCACATATATGAAACAGTACTACATTAGAAGGTAAACTGGGTCATGGATGTCCAGGAACTTGGGACTCTTGTTTGGAACAAGTAGAGAAGAGCATATATAGAACACAGAATAAGTGGGTCTCTATAAGACAGCCCATCAAATTTCGAGTCCAATATGTGCTTCTGAATAAGCTGCAAAGATACAAGTTTTCTCGTGTGGTATTATAGACAAACGCAGCACATTCATGGCTACGTTTGCAGCTCATCTGTGGTATAGCCATAGAATCCACCCCCGACCACACACACATCCATACATCCCCATCAATCCAGAATATGATCTAGAACCAAAATAAGAATGCTAGGCATAAAGCTAATGTAAAATGTCTATTTTGCTTTACAATATCTTAAAAATTCGGAAGTAATTTCATGACAGATATGTGCCTGTCCTTACTTTACAAGTGAGGAGAGAGTATGTTCTTCAGAATCACAGCACCCAAAGGGAAAGGACTTTGGAGGCAGGGAGCCCAGGAAGGTGCAGGGAGCCCAGGAAGGTGCAGGAACCTGGGATTTTCCCTTTCAGAGTTGTTTTGAGCCTCACTGCAACATCTGGGAAAACACTTGGGGAATCGTTATAAAAATAAAAGGGCGATTTTCGATGGGTTGTCCAGTGACACTGCCAGCTATTAACAGAGGGAAGCTCAGGGTGTGGCTGAGGTCTGCCCTGTGCCATGGGGTGAACGGATGCCTTGGCCAGAGGAACCGTGAGCCAGCGTGTGGGCTTGTGGGGGCTGTACCACTCCGGTTTGCTATAGTCAGAGTTTGCATCTCGTGCGACATTTCTCCATAAATCAAAATTTATGCCTTTGGTACAAGAGCCAAGGATACTATCTATCATCACTTTGCACCCATTTATTTATTCAACAAATGTTCCTTGAGCACCTACCATGTACTAGGTACTGTTTTAGACACTTGGCTGTACTATATTGACCAAGAGAACATTGAACATACAATAAAAATACAAGGTTATGTGCAATTCATAATTCTATAAACAATAGAAAATGCAACCTTGGGCCTCTGCGGGTCCCAGGCCTGTATCTGTTTGGGCTATCATATAGAGTTGTCATAACATTACCAATATTTATAGTATAGCACTTGACAGTTTGCTATATGGTCGTAGTATAATGACAATAGTACTTCTTAGAATAGACCTTGAGGGTCCTATGACTTTGAGAAGCTTATGTCTTAGTGCTACATTGGTTTAAGGGGACACACTGAAGCACTTGGTTGCTGCTACTAAGTCTGTGCATCTGAAAAGAGAAAAAGAGCACAAGTTTTGGAGTCAGGTAATATCAGATTATGTGCTCACTCTACCAGGCACTAGGGCTGAGACTTGGGATGATCTTTTCCTTTTCAGAGCCTCTATTTCCTCATGAGCCCAGGGAAGCTGACAGTAGTTCACGTCTCTCATGTGTACTAACTATCACGAGATATTATCCATGAATGCACTCTGCAAAGTGTCAAGTGCTATACAGGCATTAGTAGCATTATGACAATTCTGTATGCCAGCCCAAACACTTATGGATGGGTCAGGGTTCTGAAGAGATCCGCTCAATTTTCTGTTGTTTATGGGATTCTCAAGTGCATACCACTTGTATTTTGTTCTTATGTTTGATGCTTATTAAATTTTCAGAAAGGTTTTTAAAATCCTTAATATTTTCTACCACCTGGCCCATTTTGAATAGGCACATCTATCTATAAAATATCTTATATACCACTGAAAGTCTAGAAGAAAACATTACATGTCCAAGCAATTTGAAATGAAACTACATAATTAATATCTGGATAGAATCCTAATATTTCCTTTCCTTCATACCAGATATTTTAATTAGAATTACTTAATACTATAAACAGATCAATTTAAGATGACCTATGATAATTCCAGAATTTATGAGAGACAAATGGGTTATAAAAAATTCCCAGTATTTATGAGTGAAGAGAATTTTTAGACAATTTTCTACCTCATTTATATATGTTACATATTCTAATATTTATTATATACTTTTATATTTTTTAAATTAATATTTATGAATGAAATGGTGTGCCTAAATAGTTTCAAATAATACCTAAGAAAGGAAAATGGGTGGCAGAATCAATAAAACAAGAGTGGCCATGAGTTGTTAACGAGGAAGTTGGGTGATGGGCATACAAGGGCTTATTGAATATAATGTAATATTCTCCATACTTCTGTGTATGTTTAAATTATGCTAACCTTTATACTTTTGAAGAATATTTCAATGAATTTTTCATTTCAATGAAAAGCTTTCAATGAATTTACTGCACGACAAACTCTTTTCAGGGAACTTGTATGAGGATATATTTTATAGACAGAGTAGAACCTCAGAAAGTTAAATATTTATAACTTCCAAAAAGAGACAGACCACAGACTCTCTCTCAAAATACCCCAGAAAATAAAGGGTTAATATCATAAACACTGCCTCTGGAAGAGAGCAAATTTGACCAGTGATCAAAAAAGTAGTAAATAATCTTAAATCAGGAATGAAGGGATTAACGGAGGGTAACTCTGGTGAAATCTCATCACAGAGGGAAATGTCCCCTCTTATAAAATCCATCACAAGTCAAATTGACCAGACAGCAGGTGGATGAAACAGGAACTAAAAAAGTATAATTGGTGGGTCACATGAGAGATCTCAGAGATTAAGAATACTTTTGGGAAGAAAGATAAGATGAAGTTCAAGCTCTAGAAAAAGAGATAGGAACCAGAAGAGTAACAATTCATAATGAGGTTTAGGGTGATATCTTTTGTTTTAATTAGTGTTTCTGCTACACAAGGTGTCTACGTAGTGGCCAGTTTGGCGCAAGTTCACTTCGGCCTACATGCCATGTCTTTGTGGGGCAGGAGACACAGGATAGAGCTCTATAGCTTACTGGTAAGTACTGATTTTGTTGCATAAATTCATTTAGCTAAAGTGATCACAGAAAGGCTAAAACCCTTCACGATATATTGGCGTCTGGACGAATTTTCTACTTCAGTTATACATATTGATTATATTAAATAGATAGCTGCCATATTTTCAATTATCTTTCATAAGATACAGCCACGGGAAATAAAGAACCAGATGCTAGAAGACAAAAGAATGAAAAAAATGAATGCATGAATTATTATACAAAAAGTACTAACCAATTTGTGAATGGATAGATACAATGAGTACTTTCAATAACAAAAGAAACAAAAAATATAGAGCTATTTAATCACAACTAACGTTCATTGTGCAGTAAGATATTTTAACATTAATAAAAGCCTAACGTCTGCGTTGTATATTACTCTTGGATTGGATTAGACAGATTTTAATTAAAAGATTACCACTAACAAATAACAATGATGAGATTTGTAGGGAATAATGCCTAAACCAGGAGATTTATGTCTTATTAAAACCAATTTCTCTAGCTTACAAGTTTTCTATGTGACAGAGCAGGGTAACGCACTACCTAACACCACAGAGCATTTTAGAGTTTAGCAGACTTTCCGAATAATTTTTTTGACAAGGTGAGAACACCGAAGTGCACAAGGGATAGTGAATATGAAGGTTTGAACTAGACCCTGATTTTCCAACAACTCCTTATGGAGATCTTTGGCTATATTGGACAGTTGGGGCATAAAGCTCCAAAGAGTTGCAGTAAAAGCTTCAAAAAATCTAGGCTGAGTTTTGAAAAGGAAATTGTTTCCAAGAGCAGTTATAAAATCTGTAGGTTAGTGTCTCCCCCTGGGAGAAAAACAGATTATGTTTAGTGAAGGGAAGAAGCAGAGTATGCTAATGGGTTATAAAATTAAACAAACAATGGCTCCTAAATTACGCTGATAACCTGAAAGAAATCTCTGTATTTCTGTGTACCAGCTCACTGGCCCTTAATAGCGTCTCCTGTGAAGGTCAAAGAGGGTCAGACTGGTAAATTATATAGCAAGGCTTGAGCTGTCTAAACAGTTATCATTAAACCACAGAGAGTTAACAGTTCAAGACAAAATAAAACATTAGCTCCAATTTCTGGACCTTTGCTAGCTCTGAGGATACCCCTGCTTGAATAAGATCCCTGACAAGTGCTACATATTGAGTGACTCATTAGAACAGTCTTTATTTTGTCATTGCAGAGACTTACATTCTCACTGAACAGATTACAATAAATTTACAAGTAAATGTTTGTGAAGGATACAGTTGCTTTTTCTCTACTTCTACCAATCTGAAAGCCTCCTTCTAACAAATTTGGACTGAATAAGCCTCTTGAATTCAAACCCATACTGGGAAGGAAGGTGGTCCAAATGGCTTTGGGGAATCTGTGCCTAATTGACAAGCTTGATGCCAGCATGGAGCTTGGACAATAGATATAAATGTACTATCCTTTTGTAGGAAACAGTCAGTAAGAGAAAGTAAAGCCAAGTCCTGAATAGTGTTCAGAGAACATGAAGTGCGATTTTGCTAGACAGAGACAGGAGCAGGGCATAGAAGGCAATAGAGAAGCACTGAGATATCAAGAGAACTAATATGAAAAATTAGGTAAACACAGTTGAAAGAGGGAAAGGGGAATTTCGTTTTATTAAATAATACAAACGATCATCACTCATTACTGTAAACCTGTCACCATACTTTGTTGTAGCCTTTAGAGATGACTTGTCATTCCTGAAGGTAATCTTATAGTTATTGTTTATTTATTAAAACAGGTTTTCTCAGGCAAATCTGATTATAACCTTCAACAGATCCTCATTACCTAAAGGTTTCTGTTCAAATTTCTCATGGCATTCAGAGCCCTTTTCCATCTTTTTCCTTACCTCTTGCAAATTCCACCTTCACACCTCACACTTGAACCACAGAGATACTCCCCGGACTCTAAATTGCTTATATCGATCCATGTTCCTTGGTTTTTCTTGTACTGTTTCCTCTGTCTAAACTATTTTTTTCCTTCCCCTGGGCCCTTAGGAATCTGCTGTCTTGCAAAACTTATCGGAATCATTATGTCGCCTATGAAGCTTTTCCATATCTACTCCTCAGAGAGAACTGACCATTCATTTTTTTGTGTCCCATCGTACCCCACAGATTCTTAGACCATAGTAATGATTCCACTTTATGGCATATACTTAGTTGTGTGTTTATCTCTACTAGGCCATGAACTCCTCTGGTTAAGAGCCTTCTCTGCTTTGTCACTGTAGGAATAGTTCTTAGCATTGTGCTTGTGTTAAGATATATCAATCACAACTCAATAAAGCTGTTTAAAAATTTTTTTCAAATTCACTTAATGTTTGCAGGATGAAAGAATGAATGAATCAATCAACCAACCACTGGATAAATGTATACTTGAAGAGATTGGTCTTATTTATGCTATTGCAGCATTATAATTGCTTTAAAGTATCTATAAAGAATATGAGAATAAGCACTGCATAAATTCTCGTTGTTCTTTTCTTGCTAGGACAGAAGAAATATTTCAGAGAATCTCAGGGTTGAAAAATAAGTTATTTTTAAGGGCCCTTAAAAATAAGTTTATTGAAAAAGAAAACTGAAGTCCCAAGTATGAGAATCATAACTTTTGTAACACAGATATAATCAAACATTAAAGGTCCAGAAATAAACCCCTAGGAAATCTCACGAATAGGGGCAGGTACACGTGTGGGTCGTGGTTTAAAGATTTCTTGCAGGGAATAAGAAAGTAAAAAAGAAGTAATATAATTTGGAATGACAGGACACACACAAACACAAAAAAGAATAACAGGAGGCAACAAAGAGACCCAGAGCATTATAGAAATGTTATTAAAATTAAAGGATAGTCAAGTAATTAAATATTTTACCTCGAGACATATTCTGCAAATCATAGCACAAAACTGGGAAGTATCCACAAATATCATTTAACACAAATTTCTAGTCTTTTCCTACTATAAGTGGATATTTACTTACATCAACCTTTGCACATGTAGCCTCATCCTTTTCCCTGAGCCAAAGTTACTGCACAGCCCGAATGTACTGCATGGCTTCTGATTCTGCCCTTACCATGGTTGTGATTAAGACTCATAAGCCTGATAACGATATGAGAAAGGTTAGTCCAGAGGACGAAGTTGTGTTTGGCCTTACAGGCAGGCAGTCACAACACTTTCACAAGGGCAATACATCCCTTCTTGGCTTATGTCCCTGAGGTTCCTAAAGAGCTATCAAAACTGTTTTCTATGATGTTTCCAATGGGACGTAAAGGGCAACTTTCCCCCAATTTGTTTTCAACAGAAATCATGATTGTTTTGCCTTCATGTTGTCCTTTGGTTCATTGCTATTTATAAACTGCCTTGTTGTGATATGAACAGAACAGCCTAAGATGAAAGTGTCATGAAGAAAGAAAAATAAGAGTGGGCATATATAATTTAATCAAGAAATTACATGAAAATGCAGAGTGATGACCTAAACAATTGTTATGGGTGTGGCTGTGATAACGCAAATGAAAATCAAAGGAAACACCTCTGATCATTGGGCATAGTGGATTAATAACCCCATAAGCATTTCCACATAATATAGAGTCAGTTCTTGGAGGAAAAATCCCCTTGAAAATCTTCAAATACTGCCAAGTAATGTGCAAGGCAGGACATTCTGGAGGCATATTTCTAATCCAATCGCTTTCTTTGTATGAGTAAAAATTCTCAAGATGTAATATTCAACCTTTTTTCTTAACAAGGTAGGTTAAATGTGACTTTGGTAAACAACATGATAGATGTGTCCATGCGGGAAAAACATTTCATGGAATTTGAAATGCACCATGGAAGGCATATATTCAGGAATTTTATTTTATATTCAGAAATGAATTTAATACATATTTTCCAAATTATTACAAATAAAATTAAAGCCTTCAAAATAAAATTTTCGTCGTTTATAATGGGGGAAGAGCAGCCATATATGGAACTGCAAAGCAATTTAAAGCATTTGCAACATTAAAGTTTTGGTATTGCCTAATGGCACAAAAGAACAACTGAGTGAAATAAGGCAATCAGTAAAAGACAAATAGCATATGACCTCACTTATATGTGGAATCTACTGATCAAAATAAACCAATGAACAAAATAGAAGCAGAGGCATGGATACATGGAACAGACTGATAGTTGTCAGGAGCGAGTAGGGAGGAGGGACTGGCTAAAATAAGGTGAAGGGAAGAGCCAAAGAACATATAGGCACAACTCATAGACATGGACAGAATATGGCGATGGCCAGGGGTGGAGGCCGGGTGGAGGCGGGCAAAGGCGGGGAGTGGGTATATCTGTAAGAGTGTAAACAACAAAAATAAAGTAAAAAAATACAGAAGGTGAATTTTGGTTGTTTCCAAGTTACTAATAATTGATTAGCAACCCCAGAGGATGACCTATACCAATACATGAGAGCGCACACATGAAAGTACTTCCTAAACTTCAAACAAGTTGATGATGCTCATTATCATATATTTCAACTAACTGTCACATGTACTTATTGTACAGTTAGGATGAGATGACATGGGCAGACACCTGAAGCCACACAAGGCAAGCTTTATGCGCTGACAGTTCTGTGTCTTGGTATTTGGGGGTAGGGTGACATAGAATGTGAGGGTCAACACTGACTGCCTAGTCAGCAACACACAGCAATGTTTTTTGTAGTTCTGAGCCAAGCCTGCTTCTTCCCAACATGCCTAGCTGATAAGGAACCCAGTTCACCACCCCTGCAAGCACATGACATGTAGCAAAGGTAGAACCAGAAATGAACAAGGAGCAAATGAGTACAATCTCGTGAGGTTTGCTGCGGCTTCTGCCCCAGTTTGGGCATGCGCCTTCACCTGTTCACACCCCATATTCAGCAAAGCTGTGGTTTCGCCTGACCTCATGGCACTCAAGATCTGGAATGAATCATTTCCTTTGTTCCTGACACTGTACACATTCAATAAATGCTGAAGACTGAATGGGAACTGATGGAAATTTATTTTTGTTACTTTAAAAGCCACTTATTTTAATGTGAAGGGGGATAAAAGAGAGACATAGATTTTAGATTTTGGATAAAAGACACAAACTTATTGCACCTGTATGAAACAAGTTAAGGTTAGCTTAGATTGCCTTCAAATTTTTCACTGTTTTTTGAATAAAAATTATGTCAACTGTGATCAAGACTGAGGCCATTCACTCATTCTTTCAGTTTTTGGGGACACATTCACCCCGAGACACTGCATTAGCTTCTGGGGCCCTAATGAGTAGGTACCAGTGTCTGATGCCTAATCCACCATGAATGAACAAATTAATGAACCAATGAACCAATGAATCAAAGTATCAATGAATTGTGAATGACCTGTGATTTGCACATAGAGATGTTTCAGAGGAAGAGAAAGTTGTTGTCTTGAATCTTATTGGAATACAGGTCACAGAACCTATTGAAAGAGTTTTCTGTTGATGCCGCAAACAGCAGAGCGACGTGACCCTGCTCCTGCCTCCAGTTTTCAGCCTGGCGCAGAGGTTTCCCCAAGCACACGAGGTCTCATAACACAAGGCATAATGTGTTCTGCTGTAAAGGTAAAAGAGGAGGCAAAGCGGATGGGAGATGGGAAGATGTTATCCACATAGCTGGCCAGGGGAAAATTACAGCCGGAACTCTTTCCCAGGAAGGAATTCAGAAACCGAATCTAGTACAAAAGAAAGATGACTCCGTGTTGGTTTGTACTGTACTCTCCTCTCCTGTGTTGAAATGTTAACATTTTCAGATATAATGGGTCTTTTTTTCCAGGTCATGAAGCACAGACAATGTGCCGGAGGCCTGAACAAAGTTGGCCCATCAGCAGGGCTTTGCACTTAAAACAAAGATCTGCGCTTTTCTGGCTGGTTACATGAGAGTTGAGGCATTAATACGCAGGGAAGTGACTGACAAGTTTGGTTGCGGGGATTAGCCCTGTCATTGGGAAATGCCGCGTTGGCACTCCTACACTAGCATTCTGGACCTCTTAAAGTGTGAATGGAGGCGTCCATCTGCCTCCCTAAAATGATTACTTCCCCTGATATACTATGTTAACAGTGTTCTTGGGATACTATTTAAAAAAAAAATGAATTGGGTAAAAAGAAAGGGATCCCAATTAGGAATCAACATACTATTTTTATTTTTTTTAGGTAAGGGAAATGAAAGATATAAAATTTGTGTTTTTGTTGAGTTTATCATAAGGAAAATGAAAAAGCAAAATGCTGACTATAAATATATTTATAATATCACTACATACGTATATATACATATCCCACTGAATATATCACTAAAGAGGGATTTAATTTAATTTTACCTGTAGGATATTGTTTAACTTTACTAGCTAGAACTACTATACAATAAAGGCAAGAATCTGGTTTGTCATAGTTTCTTTTATGCTTATTTTTGAAGTGAATAAAAATATTAATTATGTCACTTTTCTGGCAAACCTGGCTACTGAAAACACAACCCCAAGCCATAATAATATTTATTGACTGAATGCTTGACTAATTAGAAAAAAACAAGAAAGTTTTCAGAGAAGCTACTACTTTCTAATCAAAGAAGCACAACTTAAGGTGCTCACTCAGAGAGCCCACTTTCTCTAATCCACTACCTATACTAACAAGTATAATAAATAATATAGTTTTCAAGAGCCCATCAGATTGGTATTAGCCAAGAGAGAGGTGTGAAGGAGGAAGAAGAATAAGAAGGACGGAACTCACAGCGAGATAAGAAGTAGAAAGAAGCCTCACAGAGCGCGGCCTGGGGCCCTCCAGGGATGGGGTAAATGGCCAATATATATTAATGGGCCGGGAGCAGCGCTGACTTCATCACCAAATGTCACAAAGTGACACACACCAAGGAAGGACTAAAGTGGGTTTTGTACACTCAGTTCGAGAAGACTTTTATAATATTTTCACTTCAAATGTTAGAATAAAGCTTTGCTAATCTAAAGACATTTTAAAAGAGGACTTCAAGGAGAGTCTTGCCATTGGCAATTGGTTCCTTTCGATATTAATAATCTGAAAGAAACTTTTCTAAATGTTTCATTTACATTCCAGAGTCTAAATTTCCCTTATGGCTGGGGGAGCTTTCCTTGTAATGATCCCTGAATCTCATAACATCTGCTTCATTCATGGCGTTGTTTAATAAAGTAGGTAAGCAAAAACCCAACTGTTTTAGCAAGTTTCACCATATCCTAGGGAGATGCCAGTAACCCTTAAAAAAACCGTCTCCAGAGCATGAATAACAAATAGATACGGTTCCTATCAACCATCGATTATCTGTTTTTCTTCCACTTGAATTTCTAAGCCTACAAATGTAATATCGGTCATATTCTTGGGCAGTCTTTCCAAATCTATGTCTTCAATAGTATTATTCCTGCAAGATGTCTCTGGGAAGGTTTCTGTAGTTAAGGTCACTGGAGAGCTCAGCACATGGTAACCTCCTGCAGACGCGCCAGAACGTGAGCACCAGCAAAGGCAGCGTTTCACTTTCTTTAAACCGACATTTCCAAAACTAATTAAGAGCCTCTCTCTCCTTTGTTTGGAGACCAGTAGCGACTGTTAACATCCCGCAAAAGATAAAGTGCCTGTGTTAGAATTTTCACTGTGTCATTAAAACCAACTGAGGGGAATGGCCTCTTTTTAGTTGTAATTATACCATTTCCTCTCAATAAAGTATATTTAATTACTCAGAAGAGTAACATAATATTGTGCAGAAGGCCAATAAGATTTATGGCTATAAAGAGAAGCAACAATACTTTATAAATAACTGAAAATAAGAAATGCAATGAATAACCATTTGTCACCCCTGTAACTAATAAATATGCCCGGGGATGAACAATACACAGGCATAGCATCCATTCGACGAGTCTATGACCTGGTTTCTGATAAGGGATCGACATTTCTTGTTTGAGAACCCTCTGATTACTCTAGTCACAAACTAACAGAAACGACTCCCAGGAAGACAGCATAAAATGGTGACCTTGTTCTTTCTTCTCAATTTAAATAATCACCCCCCCCTTTTTGCTGAATATTTATTTCTGTAATAACTTTAGAAGACTTCTTGTGAATCAGCAGCTATTTTCTATTGTATGCAAATAATCCCAGGTGATAGCCAAGGACTTTAGGATTTGTATCTATCACAGAAAAGAAATGAAGATGTATAAAAAAGAAAATGTTAAAATGGGGATGGCACATGGGTTTCACGGTCTGCTGTAAGCCTCTGAGAGAGGCTAGTTCAGTGATCCTTCACTTGGCCTGGGCTTTAAGGGGGAGTGCTGCAATCCAAGGTGAAAAAGACAGGTGACCTCTTGCAGATGTTAGCGCCAATGTTTTGTTAAATTTCAGGGAGGTAACTGCAAAAGGACGTTTGGAAATTCCTGGAAGTTCAGGCAAGAACCCTCCAGGCCAGCGGAGTAACATTTAGATGAGGGTTTTAAGTTTTGTCAAAGTGGATAATAATGATGCTTTTTAAAAGTTCATAAACAGAACAGAAAAGGTAGGGAAACCCTGGCATAAACAAGTTACAGTCGAGTAGGACATACCGAATGTGAGAGCTACACATATTTATCTTGAAACTTACAGTACTTTAATCAGTAGCACAGTTTATTAAAGATAGTCTAAGTTTACTTAAAAAATACAAGTGATCCTTGTTAGTCATTGATTCTCCCTGTAATTGATTTGTAATTCCAGAATCAATGCTCATTCATTGGACATGGGTAGAGTGGCAAAAACAATTAGTTAACTGATGTGCACATTCCCAGCCGAGGTCAAAGCAGGTGGCGCTTTGTCTCCTTGCTTCAGTTCTCATACTGTACACTTTCAAGGCCTATTTAGAACCATGTTTGCCACATGTCAACACTTTTTGCTGATGATTTCTATGTTCAAAATCTACACCAAATATTGTGCTTAAAAGTGCTGTCTAGGGTTCCCGAGTGCAAGAAGGCTATGAGGAGCCTGATGGAGAAATACATGTGTTAGAGAAGCTTCATTTAGTCATAAGCTATGGTGTCTTTGCCTGTGAGTTCAATGTTAATGAATCAGCAATATGTACAAAATGTCTTTAAACACAAATGCACACGCAAGGTTATGTGTTGATCAGTTGATGAAAATGTATGAGCAAAGTCTTATGGGAACCAAACCCTATTTTTTCTTCCCAAAGAAGCAATAATTCTGTATTTGCTAATTCAGTGTTCATGACAGCTTTATAGAACATAATTACTGCAAATAACAAGAATAAATAATATTTAATATTTAATCATATAATAGTCAATTATTTAATATATAATTATATAATCTTCATAAAATTATTTAACTAACATTTAATTATTTACCTATCTCTATTTAGAGAGGTAGAGAGAGTTTCACTTCAGGTAATTGTAGACTAGCTGATTTCAGACTTATACTCCCACCAAGAACTATAAGAGTTGAACAAAATATACATAAAACTTTAAAAGACATTGGGGAGCTATAGAGGCAACAAAGGCTAGTCGGACCGAGATCCAGGAGAGAAGGGAAGCCCACAGAAGTGAGCATAACAATATTGGAAGAAACTAAAGAAGACCTAAACAAACGGATTCTTGGATTGAAAGATCCAATATTGTGAAAATATCGGGTCTATCCTAAATTGATCTGTATTCAATGTAATTTCAGTGAAAATCCTAGGGTTCTGAATAATCAAAACAAGCTTGAAGAAGAAGAGAAAATCTGAAGTATTTATACTAGCATATATGAACAATTCTAATAAAGCTACAGTAATTAAGACAGTGTGATATTGTCTCACGGATAGAAAAATGGAAAATGGAACAGAATCTAGAATCCAGAAATGGACCCACCCATATTTGGACAAAGAATATATGACCAAAAGGCCCTTCAGGACAGTAGATAAAGGGCAAATGGTGCTGTGTGAATGAAATGCCAAATATATAAAAAGCTAGTCCTATTATCAAAAAAGAACCTCAGGTCATAGATATAAATGTGAAATGTGAAATAAAGCATCTAGAAGGTAGTAAAATATCTATGTATTTGGACTAGGCAAAGATTTCTTAGATAAGACACAAAAGCATGAATCATAAGTAAAAATATTGACTCACTATAGTACATTGAAATGTAAACTTCTGTTAACCAAAAAAACCCCTATATTATAAGAATTAATATAGCAATATTTTGCTGATATATCCCCTAGGGCAAGGGAACTAAAGAAAAAAATAAACAAATGGGACTACATCAAACTAAAAAGCTTCTGCATGGCTAAGGAACCATCATCAAAATGAAAAGGGAACCAACTGCATGGGAGAACATATTTGCCAATGATACATTGGACAAGGGTTTGATCTCTAAAATATAGAAAGAACTCATACGACTCAACACCAGGAAGACAAACAATCCATTTAAAAAATGGGCAAAGGATCTGAATAGACACTTTTCCAAGGAGGACATACATGGGGCTCACAGACTATGAAAAGATGCTCAGCATCACTAGCCACCATAGAGATGCAAGTTAAAACCACAGTGAGATACCACTTCACACCTGTTAGAATGGTCATCTTTAATAAATCAACAAACAAGTGCTGGCAAGGATTCAGAGAAAAGGGAACCCTAGTGCACTCTTGGTGGAAATGCAGACTGGTGTAGCCACTGTGGAAAACAGTATGGAATTTCCTTAAAAAACTAAAAATGGATCTGCCTTTTTACCCAGCGTTTCCACTGCTCAGAATGTATCCTAAGAACCCCGAATCACCAATTCAGAAGAACCTATGCACCCCTATGTTCATAGCAGTGCTATTTACAAGAATCAAGTGCCGTAAACAGCCTAAGTGCCCATCAGTAAATGAGTGGATCAAAAAAACTGTGGTACATTTACACAATGGAATACTACACAGCAGAAAGGAAGAAGGAGCTACTACCCTTTGCAACAGCATGGACGGAACTGGAGAGCATTATGCTAAGTGAAATAGGCCAGTCAGTGAAAGACAAATAGCATATGCTCTCACCTACAAGAGGAATCTAATGAACAAAATAAACTAATGAACACAATAGAACCACAGGCATGGAAACATGAAACAGAGTGAAAATGAACAGCGGGGACAGGCAGGGGCATAATGGTGGAAAGAAGGGGAAAGAACTAGACAAAGAACACGTATGAATGACCCATGGGCATAGACAAGAGCATGGGAATTAGCTACGGGAGTGGGGGTAGTGGGATGGGCAGAGGGCAAGGGGGGAAAATTGGGACAACTGTAATAGAGTAACAATAAAAATGATTTAATTAAAAAAGAAGCACTGGGGCCGAAAAGAATTAAAAGGCAAATTGCATAACGAGAGAACATATTTGCAATGTCCATAGTTAAGAATCTGTACCAGAATATGTATAAACTCCTTTAAATCAATAGCCCAGTTTCCCTAGAAAATAGACCCTGAGGGAAATCTAATGGGAGGATGCTTTATTATAAGGCAAAAATTCCAGGGCAACAAGAGTCAGGGAAGTAGGAAAGAGAGACAGGAAAGTAAATACCTAGATACCCATAGCTTTCTAAGAAAACATAGCCGACTGCTCAGTTTGCAGATAGACCATAGATACCTAGCTCAGAAAAGTGTATGGAGAGGAGGGAAGGAGAAGATTTTGCATGCTGATCTCATTCTAGCTCCTCTCATTGTCATAATAGGGTATTAACTCTTTTTACATTTCCATGTTAAGCCACCTGACCTTTCTAGGTAGTCTCTAGGGAATATCTAGAGAGGTGGTGGGAAAAGCCAGATATTCAATAGTTTGCTAGTGTTGTGACTCACAACTAGAACGCTTGCAGATCCAGCATAGGAGGCATGAAAGAGGCCATGCTTACTCTGAGGGAAAGGAGGCAACAGCACTGTGTTAGGAAAGAAGGCAACAGCATCGGCAGTTTGGGCTGTTCATTGAGCAAGTAGTTAAGGGCCCAAGAGTTGCAGGTTAAAAAGAGTGAGTTAACTGCAGAGACATAAAAATTGGGCCGAATAAGCCATCAAATGGAAGAGTTGGCAAATAACTTGATGATGTCTTTTGAAGATATCCACATGGCCAATAAACATATTAAAATGTACTCAATCTAATCTTTCATCAGGAAAATAAAAATTAAAACCATAAGGAAATACTGGTATATTCCCACCCTAATGACAGAAAGTAAAATCATTGACAATATGAAGTGTTGATAATATGAGAATTGATGAGTAAATTGCTAGAATTTGGAGTGTAAATTGATATAATTACTTGGAATTTTCTACTAATTTTGAATATATGTATACTTCATAATGCAGCAATTTCATTCACAGGCAAATATCAACAGAAATGCATACATATATTTACCAAAAGACATGTAGATGGATGTGCATAGTATCATTATACACAACAGCCTCAAACTAGAAACAACTCCAATTTTTATTAAATGTAGAATGGATAAAACAGTTGTGCCATGGTCACATGATATAATACTATGCAGCAGTGAAAAAGAACAAGCTACTACTATGTGCAACAACATGGATGATTCTCACCAATATAATGTAAACAAAATAAGTCATGTGCAGAAGAATACATCATTATATTTATATAAAGTTTAAAAACAAGTAAAATTAAACATGGCATTGGAAGTCAGGGTATGGTTACTTTGGGGAGGAGGGTATGGGTAGTGTCTGGGAAGGGGCAAGAGATGGCTCCTGGGGGCTGTCTGGGTGTGGCTGGTAGATGCTCGGGTCTATTCACTTTGTGTCAATTAATGAGCAATATATTTTTGGTTCGTGTGCTTTTCTATTTGTTACACTTTAACTTAAAATTTTATTGAAAATAAAAAATAAAATTTGGTAAAATTATAATATCAATAAAAAGATATTCATAGAAGCTGAATCTTTGATTATTTCTTTATCATATTCTACTCTCTCTCCAGCCACTAGAAATCAAGATTCTGCTACAACATGCAACTGAAATTGCCACGCAACGAATAATACCTAAGAGCACTTAATATGGGCCAGGTACTGTGCTAAGTACTTTGCATACAGTTACTCTGTCTATTCTGCAAGTAGTCCTATGGGGTAATTAGTAGTATTGTCTGAGCTCTTAACCACTGCAGATTACTACCAAATGTAATGGATGGCTTTCAGCTCAAATATGTCCTTGACTCAGTGTTAGCAATGGAAACAGATGACATCTTCTTCCTTGAAACACTCATATCTTGACTTCTGTTAATTAGCTTTTTTCTAAAGTGTGTTTCAGGAATAGTAGTGGTCTTATGAAAAGTGCTGTGTGACCCAGTATGTTGAGAAATCCCTAGATTATGTAACTTGAACAATTTTGCTTTCAAGAGGGTTGTGTGGATGGAGACTCTTTCTTCGAGGAAGGGATATATTATGCAACATTTTCCAAACTTATTTGACAAATGAACCCCCTATCATAGCAAATCATAGAAGTATAGTTGCTCCTGAACTTATGATGGGATTACGTCCCAGTAAACCATTGTAAGTTGAAAATACCCTAAGTAGAAAATGCATTTAATACGCCTAACATACTGGACATCGGAGCTTGGCCTAGCCTCCCTTAAACAGGCTCAGAACACTTCCGTTAGCCTACAGCTGGGCAAAATCACCTAACGCTATAAATAACACCAAAGAGCATTGGTTGTTTACCCTCGTGGTTGCGTGACTAGCTGGGAGAGCAGCTCGCTGCCACTGGCCAGCAGCACGAGACAGCCTCACACCACATATTGCTGGCCCAAGAAAAGATCAAAATTCAAAATTCAAAGTATGGTTTCTACTGAACGTGCATTGCTTTACACCATCATAAAGTTGAAAAATTGTAAGTTGAACCATTTTAAGCCAGGGACCACCTGGAATGTCCTATAGTGTATGCTTTGGGAAGCATTTTCTGAGGTCCATTAGCCTTGGTTTTTCTTCAGCTTTTCTAGCCCTTTCTAGCCATTCTTTCTTGGTCTCCTCTGCAAGGTCCTTTGAAACATGGTGTTTCCTAAGTTTTCTTTTAGGGGATCCCTTCACTTGTCTTATGTTATTCTCTATTCCTGTGTAGCTTCGTTTAAAACCATACCTCAATTACCACCTAAAATTTGATGACACCAAAATCCTTGACTTAAACCTAGATCTTTTTTCTAAATTCTTTATCTGTATAATGAGTTATCTACTAGTTGTTTCCAATTAGACGCTTTGAAGGTATCTTTAATTGGATACGTCCTAACATGAACTCTAGGGTTGCCGGTACAGCCTGCCTCATCTACATTCTCAATTTGTAAGCATCACCATCACGAGTCCGCCAGTGATTACAATAGAAACCTGGATGCCAACAGTCACACCCTTGTTACTCACTTCCTCACCATATAAAATTCCTCTGGTCCTCTTGATTCTAGTTTCTAAACGTATCTTAAACCTACCTTTTCTTCTTCATCCGCCTTGTCACTGCAACCGTCTTAGTCTATGCCTTCATCTCTTCTTGTTGCCCTACAGCAATGTCCTCCTAACAAGCTTCCTTATATCGCGTCACCCCTTCTCTTTATTTACCTCCCTAGGACTAACAGGTATCTCTTGCATTCCCCTCACTGTCCCCTCTCTCCTTTCTGGCTATGGCCGGACCTGGCCTGAGTTATCAGTGGCTGCATAACCAGGTACGGGGAGTAAAAGGGAGCACAGTAATAACGGAGATGGCTTTGACCTTAGGCAACAGAATAGTGTCTAACCAAAGAGAAAAGTAAGAATGGAATCAGAATAATCAAAGCGGGTTTCTCATGACTGTCTCAATTAGTGGCTGATTTGAGGATGATCTTTGTGGCCAATATAGGTCAGAAGAGTTAATATATTTTCTAGGGTTTAAACATTTTTTTCAAAGTTAAAATTCCAAAACAATCCTTTCATGCGTAAAATATGTTGAAAAAGTTATTGTGGTACTTGATAAAAATTAAAAACAATTCTCAGGCGTTCTAAGTAGCTGTTTTACAGCATGATAAAGTGAGGTAACCTTAAACAGTAAAAATAAACTAGAATTTCTCCGTGAGGTTTCTCAGATAGTAGACAAGGAGAATGAGGAGAGAGGGTGGTGGTGCAGTAAAATAAATGTGAAAACATGTTTGGGTTGCTTATCTGAAGACCAACAAAAGTATTTAGAAAGCACAGCCAAGTGAAAGGGGCAGTGGCTGGGAAGCCGAAGCAGACGTGGACATTGCCCTCCTCGAGTAAGTGTTTGAGGAAGCAGGTTTGCAAAGAGAGCCTGGAAGAGACAGTGAGTAATGGGAAGGAGCAGCAAACTAAAATGTATTACGCGCCAACGCTGTGGCAGTGGCCGTTGTACAAGGTTCTTCAAATTTGCCTCTCTGTCTCTCTGTGTCTTTTTCTCTCTGTCTCTCTATTTCCAGGTCTGTCTCTTTTTCATTTTTACAGTGTTACTGGATACAATTGACATTCAATACACTATACACATTTGAAATGTAAGGTTGGTTAAGCTTTAAAATGCATATACAAGCATGAAACCATCACCGTTTATGGGATAAAAGCTTTTCTCTCCATGATTACAATTTTCTTGGCAGCAACGATTGTGCGCTCTTTGTATCTGTGCCCCTCACAACTCCTGTGTGCCTTGCATATCGTAGGTGCTTAGTAAAATTCTGTTTCCTTGCTTAGTGAGTGAGGTCAGTGCTTTGGAAAGTCTGTTCATTTTCTGCTGTGGTAATGAAGTAGAAATAGTGAAAATAATGAAATGTAGTATTAGATTAGAAACAAAAGAAATAATGGAAAATGACAGATCACATTAAAATGTCAATAATTATGGCATTTTAAAGGCTCCTCTGTCACATTTCCAGCAAGAACTGTAACAAGGAGCTAAAACAGATGGTTTTGTCTGCTCTATATTTTCCTAAAACTACATACTCATTATTTTAAAAACAGTGATGAAATATACCATTAAAAAAGAAAAAAATCTCTGAAGAATAAGACAAAAAAATGAAACCTCCAATCTAAATAATCAGACATCTACCCACAACCTCATTTCATAAATAAGAGAAAATATTAACCTTCCCAAATATAAAATATATAATGCCAGAAAAAGATAGTTTGTACTTTAAATTAAATAAATATGAAATGCTTACTGTAATATTTGTATTTCTCATTTAATCCTGAACTGACGAAAACTGTGTTTTAGAACAACATTAGGGATTCATTTTTATCAGATCCTTCACGTACGGGTTGCACACTCTTAATTCAATATTCCTACTCACCGTGGCCAGAGAAGTGTCGCAGGCAGGCATAGGCCGTTTTCATTTGATGTCTATGTTTCTTTTTCACTCTAAGTTGCCTTTTCTTAGTCCTTCTAAAATGTTTTATTGCCTCCCATACTCATTTTCTATTAACAACTAGATTCATTTCTCTCATGTCTGTGACCTCGCCATTCTTTGCCTAGTTATTTATTCTTTATGGCACGAATGATTGTACTCTCCCACACAAATGATCTAGGCTTTCTCTTCTAGATTCACCACAGTTCTCATTTTAAAATCTGCTGTCCCTGTGCACTTAAATAAAATGTAATAATCTGCTTCTTCATTCGTTACTGCCTTTCGATGAAGAGGTAACAGGATTTAAGATGGAGTACTTTCTGCCTCAGATTTGCTGAGGCCTAAATGTTAAATTATAAATGATTGCCAACACGCTTCACACCGTAGAGAAAAAATGCCAGCTTATGCATGTGGTATGCGCAAAGAAGGAAGCTCCAAATTAGTGCTGTCAGCAATTAGCCAGGTGCCCCACTCCCACAATCTATGTAGACAATTGATTTTAAATGGTTTGAGAGACAGACTACTTTGGAAGAGGGTGTTGAGGTGCAATGACAATTCTTCACTGGGAAAAAAAGGTTACTTTTCCTTTAGCTAAGTGTCAGGTCCAAGTGGGTTAATAGGCAACCCATGAGGAAAATTTGCTAAGAGGGAAGGCTGCACAGAGTGTGACTGTATTTCTCACACGAACAGGTCAAAGGTCTTTTCTCTTTCTCTCTTGCTCTGCCTGCTTCTCTCTTGCTGTCTGTGATGAAGCAAGCGGCCACGCCGCAAACTGCCATACAGAGAGACCCGCATGGCAGGGCACGAAGAGTGGCCTTTGTGCAATAGTCAACATGAACTTGGATCTTGTCAACAACCACATGAAAGAGTTTGGCAGAGGATCCTTTCCCAAGAGTGTTTGAAGATGAGACAGCAGCTTCTGCCAATACCTCAGTTGCAGCCCTGTGGCAGATTCTGAGGATCCAGCTAAGTCATATGCCTGGATTCCTGAACCACAGAAACTGTGAGATAATAGGTGTGTTATTGTTTTAAGCAACTAAGTTTTGGGATAATTTGTTACAAAGCCATGGATGACTAATACACCTGGGAACCAATTCTGGACCCCATGAATGGGAGCTGGCTGAGGTTCCCATATATCTTAAAAGGGTTCTCCCTGCAGAGGAGCACCTGGAGTGTTGAAGGGAAGCTCCCCGGGAGAGGGTCGGCCAGTGAAGGACAAAATAACAAGGGGGGGATCTCAAGCAGGAAGCCAGGGGAGGAGAGACATTGTCTGAATCAAGAGAAGATCTTGGGGAATTGAGTGGAGAATGCGCAGGAGAATTCCTAAGAAACAGCGAAAATGGCCATGAAGGAAAACATCTGTATTGTCCATGCATTATACTGGGGAGCACTGCTGCTATTGCAACTGTGCCATTCATGTAACTAACTCCCTGTTCACCTGGGCTGGACAGTAAAGGGCATGCAAGTGGTAGCTCGGGGACCAGAGAGCAAGTAAGCTAGGGAGGAAGGGGCAGCCAGCCACGCCCCTTTCCTGCTGGTTCCCAGCAGGTCTGAGTTAGGTGAGAAAAATGTTTCCTCTAGATGAGTTTATATATATATTTTTGGGGTATTTGACCAGATGATTCTGGCATTATTTGATTCTTTGCTTAGAGTGGACCCTTAAGTGCTCGAAAGTGACTGTGGGACTTTTTATTATCATGAAATGACTGGAGAAGATATGGATCCTGCCTGCTACTTTGTCGATGGTGGGGACTAGCCAATGCATGAAATAAGTTTACAGGAGGATGTCTCAAGCTCAGGACTTTTGAAATTGGGAGCAGAAATAATCCCTTGTTATGTGTGCGGGTGGCAGAGAATGTTCTGTGCATTGTGGGATGTTTATCAGCATCCCTACCAGATGTCTTTAGCATCCCTCCATTTGTGATGACCAAGAACATCTGAAGACATTGCCAGATAACCCCTGGGGTGGGGTGGGGGACCACCTTTGGTTGAGGCAAATGACTCTTAAGGACATAAACATCTTTCCTTTTTCATTAAGCACATTCCTTCCTGGTCAACTCTTGGCAAAACAGATTCAATTTTGAATAAATACCACATCTCCATATTCTGTCCTCAAGCATATACACATGTCCCCTTGTATTATGTTATTAAGGGCAATGAAATAGATTAGACCTCAAAAAGAAGTTCAATTGGTGTGCTGATTGCAAAGTCCTGTAAATAACCAAAAAAAAAAAAAATTGACTAGCACTCTTAAAATGAATTCATTAAATGTTGTATGAATTATACTTCAATAGAGCTGTTTTATAAAAGGATTTTAAATGGCAGAAAGTCAGTCTTCACATTTTTGCATCTGTACAGGTCTGCAGATACTTTTTCTGCTGCTATTGAAGATATGTAAGACTTTCCTTTGATTACTATTTTTTTCCTACTAAATCACTGCATTCAGAATTTATTACAACTCCTTTAACTTAGCTTGTGGCTAAACCCTCACACACTGATACTCCACTGGTGAGGAAATTTCATTTCAAAAAATTGGAAAGGGAAACAGCTTGCTCATTTTTATTTGATTTCGGTTATTGTTGTGCAGCTAAGTGATCTCAAGCTCGTTTTCTCTCCACATATTGAGCTTGCATCTCCAAAGAGGCTATTTTTCAAAAGGATATTTTCCAGGTAACCAGCATGTTATATAGAATATAATATTCGGGGCCTGAGGAAAGAGAAGAGACTCTGTAAAACATGTTCTACAAAAGCTCCCCTGCAACGGTGTGCTCGTTGGCTTATCAAAAACAATGCCCCACCAAGAGGAAAAGCAACCGGCCTTCCTGACTTTGGATTTCTAGGAGGAGCGGCCCACTGGGTCTATTTCACACTTGGTGCCTATCCAGGGACAGTTAACTGGAGCCTATACATCGTTTGGCTTATTAGTTTCTTTGACAATTTGGGTAAACTAGTTAATAAGGAACAAGTCTGGAAAACCTAAAGGTACGTGTTACTTAAGGTAACTATGTGTTTTCATGTTCCAGACATTTTATACTTTCCAGCGCATGCTCATATGTACTCTATGGCAATTTTGCAGGTTTAGCTTTATTTGAAGATGATGAAAGGGACACAAAGAGAAGATAAAGTTGATCAGGATTGCATCAGGACAACACTAGCCGCAAGTAGAGCGTTTGCTTCCTAGCCTGCTGCTTCAGAGGTTTCTTAAAACACATTTTTCCCCCTGGATAACAAATTAATTCATGCTAATCATAGAAAAATATAAAAAATGTAGACAGTACAAAGAAGAAAAAAATAAGTCACTCATGGTCACCTGTCAGTGATGAGAATTGAGTCTCTTGCCAAGAAATGACTACGAAGTAATACAGCTAGTACAAAGGAAAAGAATACCTAAATTCCTAAGGTCATATGTCAAAATTCTTTTTCCCTTTAATCTGTGTGTAGATATGTATCTCCTTTGAGTTCTACTTGCCAGATCTCAAACCCATTTCCTAAGAACTCCTTTAGGCAAGACCTTGGAGAAGGAGTGGTCACTTTCAAATTTTTCCATTTGAGTCTTATAATCAGCTTACTGATTACGCTGGGTTTAATAATGTATAAGCACAGAAATAACTTTATTTGTTTTTACTGCTTTTCTTTAAACCAGTGGTTTTCACCAAGGGCATTTGGAAATGTCTGGAGACATCTTCGTCACATTGGAGAACACAGTGCCATGACATTCAGTGTACAGAGGCCAGGGATGCTGTTAAACACTCTCGGATGCACAGCACAGCCTCGCTTATACACACAACAAGGAATCATAGGACCCAAAATGTCCACAGCGCCGACAGTGTGGGTAGAGACAACCACTGTTGACATTTCGTTACATGTCTATAGATACTTTTTTTCTTTCTTGATTCTCTTTTTTCTTTTCCCTTCCAAAATTATATCCACACTGGCCATCTACTTTCATGTCTCTCTATATTTTTTACTTAAAACTATATTGTGAATATTTCTGCATGATTCCTCAAAACACGGCATTTAATGCTGCATAGTATTTTATCATGTGATTTATTCCTTATTGATAGTCATCAGTTGTATTTCCAGTATTTCAACATTATAAATAATGTTAGTATGAACATATTTGACCATAAATTCATTTCCATTACTCTAATGATTTCCTAGAAGTGCTATTACTGACTTAAACTAAATGAATGTTTTTAAAGCTCTTCCTTTCGTTATCAAGTTACTTTCTCAATTAACATTCTCTCCAACAGTGTATCATAGTACTCATCAGGCTTGTGCTGTTTCTACTATAATACATCTCGCTGAGTTAAAATTCGACGTGCTAACACTAGTACTTCTATCTCAGAGCTGCAATGTGACTTAGAGGGTACCAAGCACTTTTTCAACAGAATGACCTCATCACTGTGACAACGATTCTCTCAGATGAGTAATGTGAGGTGGGAAGTTCAGGTACTATTACCCACCTTACTCTCAAGATCCATATAAGAAACTGTTATTTTGAAGAAGTTATTACCTCCAGGTTACACAGGTTTCAAAAAAAAAAAGAGTTGAAAGTTAAATCAAGACCAGAAGCATACATTCATTCTATGCTCTTGCCACTGAACCCCAATGCCTCATTATCATTGAAACAACACAACTTCCATCTCATAACATGAGTTACTTGAATATGGACAAGCATTTTTCAGTCCATGATTTAAATGACCTGCTCACTCTCCACTACTTGGCAAACGTGAATTGCCCTACCAGCCCCTTTCCAGCAGATGGTGCTATTTTTCCAACATTTAAATCTGCTCCACAGAAAATTATAACTTTTGATTGATTTGAGCAGGGTTGCCTAACGGTGTTCAATGAAGTCTACTTTGCACATTGGTATTATTGAAATTGCTCACAAGCCCAAAATTGAACCTGAAAATGAGACCGCATACTTCAAGCACAAACCAAGTCTTTGCACAATATTGATGGGAACAGTGTGTTTCCAAAGTACTGAGAACAAATAAATTATGAATCATCACCCTACAGCAAAGATGGATTAAACCAGACCTTTTTCCTACAGAAACAGAGGTAAATGTTTTGGGGAGGCTGTAAGAGTCAGAGATGGGCCTTAAAAATGGTAACTATTAAAAGATTATGAACCATTATACAGATTCTTAATCTATACAGAAAAATATAGATATTTTTCTTTGGTAGCTAAGGAAACTAACAGAACAGATGTTAGTATAATATGAATCAGATAGTTAGGCTATAAGCAGTGACTCATTTTTCCAAAATAATTTAATGTTGAGATAGCTGAATAATTAAAAAAATAAAAATAAAATGGATGAAGAAGCATAGTATCTCCTTTTAGCCAGACCAATGGAGATAAATTCTCATTGTCAATACAGTTAGAAATTCCCTTAAACACAGTTAGGACTTGGAGAAGAAGAGCCCCTTTCCCCAGTTCAGAAGTTATTTACAATGTAAAAACGAGGCCAGCAAACTTCTCTGGAAACTGTCAGTTTAGGTGAGGGCTTAGTTTCAATAAGAAATCCTCTGATCTTCTCATAACTAGGGAAGAAAAAAAGGATATGCTTGAAAAGCAAAATAAAACAAAAAGCCCCAGCCATCTTTAAAATCAATCTATAATCTGCATATCTCAACTGTAACTAATCCACTCAGAAAAGTCATCCATATTTCAAGAAGTCCAAAAGCAATCTATAGGCTGCTGGTAAAGAGATCGATGATCTATGATATTGACAAGTAGATGACCTATAATGGTTTCCTCCCAAAATTTGTAATTTAATAAGAAATGGAAATAAATTACAAATCTGGGTTTGGGGTCAGGTGCGACCTTCAGTGTGAAGTGCCCATGAGACCAGAGTGAGACAAAAAAGCATTTGTAAAATATTTCAGTTCTAGCCCCAACTAATGTATTTATTTATGAAGTTATCTGTATTTATTTGCAAAGAGTTGTGGTTATATAATACAAAGATACTAATGTATTGCGTTGGCTAAGAAGTTTGTGTAGTTTTTTTCCATAAAATAAAAGACACGTTTTATTATTTTCACCAATAACTTTATTGATTTAGATATTTTAAGTATGTTGGCTATCTCCCGCATGGTATAATGTTGATTGTTCTCAGTTAATGTCTCAATTCGATCGCTATGAACTTCAACCGGTCTACCTGACTGCGGAGCATCATCCAATGAGAAACCTTCAGTACAAGACTTCGCAAACCACTTTAAACAGGTTCAGTCCGCCACAGCACCTTCTGCATAAACTGCACAAATCATAATTTTTGGCTTCAGCTGCGTTTTTACCTTTCTTGAAAGAATAAAGCATAATATGTAGAAATTGTTGCCTATTGTCTTCCATCTTCAATATTAAAATGGCTACACAGAAATTCACCAATTTTGGTAAGTTTTTTTTTAAATGCACACTGATATGACAGCTGTCACAATATCAGTCTAATCTAATGCAATCAAAAAGACCTGGGCATTCATGTGCTGATACAATTCTAGGTGAGGCATTTGCAGCCTAGCAGGCTTTTTCCATGGTCTCAAGTTCTCAGAGAGTGGAGTGCCAGTTTCTACAAAGCCCTTCATAGCTGAAGCCCAATCTACTCCACAGCCTCATCTTCCGTCACTCCCCTGTGACTACTTTACAGTGATGCCGTGATCTCCGTTCCACCCCTTTGATCCCTTCCCATACTTACGGCTTCGCTTATCTACCTCATTAATTCCCATTCATCCAACTGAAATAGCCTGCTCTCTAAAGACAAACCCAATTCTTCATGTATTTGGGGTGTTCTTTTTCTATGTTAGTTCTTATTTATTTGTTACACTTAGAGAATCTCATTTTTAACTGGACTCAGTTTAAAGGTAGAAGCTCTCAGAGAGGACAGCCTGCATCTCTTGACAATCTGCTCCTGGCATTTTTCTTTGGCTTCCTTCATTCTCTTAGCCAAAAAGTTTAGCATATTCGGCACCCTCCTCCTTATTTTTCATAGTACATTGTTTCTTCAGAGCAATATACTGACGTTTGTGTTGCAGGACACATAAAGGTTTAACAACAGGCTGAATCTTGGGTGCTTTGGTCCTAGGTTTCCTACCTTCTTTGTTTAGGGACTTTCTCACAACATATGGACAGACATCATCTTCTCTAGGGAGATTAAAAAATTTGCCAATTCTGCTAGCTCTTCTGGGCACCAGGGATGATGCACAGTGGTATCAGTGAGAGCAGGGACATCTTTCTCTTCCTTTTTTACAACGACCAAGTTGAGAACACTGAGACTGGCATCCACATTGCAACCCTCAACAGCTTTGGGCTTCCTCTAGTCCTCCTGGGTCTGTAACAGGAGTGCCCCTTGCTCTGCAGCAGGCAGACACGGCCATGGGTCAAGACACCCTGCTTCATGGGGAAACCCTGTTTGTTATTCCCACCACTGATTCAGACCACAAAACCCTTCCACTCTCCACCCAGAGCGTCAGCAGCAACTGCTGTGGTCATATGCCTCTCATAAAAGGTACAGAGTTTGTGTTCACCAACCACTTCAATGAGTTTTTGGCAGCCAGTGGCTGGGAAAGAGATGTTCAGCATCCCCTTGAAGCAGCTGACTACCTCTGAGGTGCCATGAAAAAGAACAGTACTTAATTTTTATCTCTTCTCAAGGCTTATCACACTCTGAAAGTTGTTTTGAAACCATTTTTAGTTTTAAATTACAGTTGACATATAACGTTATATCAGTTTTAGGTGTACCCCTCAGTAATTAGACATTATATAACATACTAAGTGATCATCCCAATAAATCTCATACCCATCTGACCCTATACATAGCTTTTAGAATATTACTGATTATATTTCTTATGCTGTATTTTATATCTCCATGACTATTCTGTTACTACTAATTTGTACTTTTTAATCCCTTCACTTTTTTCACCCACCCTCCCAACCCCCCTCCTGTCTGGCAACCATCAGAATGTCTTCTGTATCTTTTTGAGTCTGTTTCTGTTATGCTTGTTCATTTATTTTGTTTTTTAGATTCATGATAAATAAGTATTTGTTGCCATTTTATTGATCATATTTCTCCTTCTCTTTCCCCTCCTCCTCCTCCTCCTTCTCCTTCAAGAAGGTCCTTCATGATGCTTCATGTAATACTGGTTTGGTGGTGATAAACTTTAACTTTTTCTTGTCTAGGAAGCTCTTTATATGTCCTTCAGTTCCAAATGGTATCTTTGCTGGGTTGAAAAGCAAGACCTACAACCCAGATTATGCACTATGAAAGTTTTGAGCATACCTGCATTGTGATACTTATCAGGTTGTATATGCTTAGCTTGTTAATGGTTTGTCTTCCCCACCAGACTTTGAGCACTTCGAGGACAAAGGACCTGATTCATTTCTGGAAGCGCATCAGTGCCTCCTATGATGCCTACGCTGTTATGGTGTTCAACAAATGCTGGGTGAAGTAAAGACTACATGCTAAGAATAATTTAAATAACAAGGCTGACTTGGGCAATTATCTAACATGCATATCTATTAGAAAATAATACTATCTAAACAGAAAGTTGTTCATACTTCATAGGTTGCCTGCAAATGTACCTAATCTTTGGTCCGTACATACTGAACATACATGATAATCATCTATCGCCTCTTTACAACTACTCTGCTCCCTTTCCTCCTGATGTGTGCCCTGCGTATTGGTCTGGGTCACTAGGTACCGGAAACCCTGATAAACTAGCTATACCTAGTAATTAGTCTGATTCCAAGAAAAGGTAGACATTTACATATGTTTTCTGGATAAGACTTAAACATAATTTGTTTATATTTGTGAACTAATTAAAAAGAGGAAACAGATTCCCCCCGCCCTTGCCGAGCATGATAAATGCTCTGCATCCTAATGTCTTTTGGTATGCCATTCACTCAGATCAGTTACCTATTTCCAAATTTGCTGTGGCATGCTCCCAGGCTGCCAGACTTAGGAGAAGGAGTATTAGTGGTCCAGCTACTGGCAGAACAAAAAGGCCTGCAAACACTTGTGCATCTGTGCACTTTCTTTCCTTCAAATGCTTTCTGATAATGCCAAAGACACCTGGCGCTGCCTTAGCTAAAGGATTAACTTAGGCTCCAAAATATAGAAGAACCTTCTTGGGGTGATTTCTCCATGAGGGTAAATTTAAAATTTGCAATCTTCAGGCTCTAGGGTTTTTAACATTGATTGTATAACATAAACGCACTGCAAGTTCAATAAGTATAGTAAATGAATAAGTAAATGTCTGCCTGTACCAGTCAATCGATGTGAAAAATAGTATTGCTTTGCTTTGATTCAATTTTTAGGAATTTATAAAACAAAACAAAGCAAAAACTTCATCGAACTCCATTCACTAAATTCTATATGAAGACCTGGCAGCCATGGAATTTTTCATAAAAGGAGTGAATTATGTTCATCTTTTGCAAAACTTTGGCTAAGGACGGGGTTCTTATGCTATAGCTCTTGACAGAAGATTTCATTACTAACTCTTTGGAATCAGATAAAGAAATCCAGGTGGAATTAGCAGAAATGGGAAACCTCAACTGGAAAACAATTGATTGATTCAACTAAGACCACTATGGGTTAGTAGAGGAGTAGAAATCACAACTAATCATGGTTTGATCACTACCAGGCTCTTGGATGTTCTGAGGAACAATTCAGATGAACTGAAAGCGAAGATCTATACCCCTCAGGTGCTGGGGCTTTTGTTTCATAAGGGCGCCTGCTCTTTGAGTTCTCTTGACTCAGTAAATAGACTTTCATTATGACTCAAAGGGATACACTCCCTGTGCTCAGGAGAGCTGTTCCTGTAGATGAAGTGAATAAAACCAAGCTCATTCAAACCCAGCTCAAGTGACTTCAGGCTTTGGCATCAAAGAGGAAATTCCAATATAATCTCTCTGCTATAACTCATATCTGTCAAGATTTTTAGACTCTCAGATTCTCTGGTTATACAAAAGATGCATGGCTTACACCACGTTTAAATCTCCACTATCTCAAAAACCTTGGGAACAAATCGTCCTGAGGCATCAACTATCTTACCCTTTTGTTCAATACTAACACCGTGAGGAATGTTCCATGAGCTGCTGAAAACAGTTTTAAAGAAATTAATGAATTTGTTTTGTTATACATATTGATACACATTTTCTACATGGCAAGGCCTGATGAGATAACTTATTTTCATAACTGAACATTTCAAAATGAGATAAAATTTTAGAATTGGTTAAAGTAGATAGGCATAGAAACAGGCACTGAGCTCAGAATTAGATTTAGGTTCTGCTCTTGTCTCTAGTTTTCCTTCTCATATTGGCAATAAACTGGTATCTTTGGGTAAATCTCTTAGCTATCACTTCCTCAGTGTACCCATCCCTAAGGGAGAAGATTTATTTATGATTCTAAAATCAGTCCTTTGAGCATCTAAATTGTGAGATGCTACTGATACCGGTAAACATGGATATATTTTAGAATATTTAATTTCATTCTTGCTGAAATAACTGCAATATATTAGAGAAAGAAGTATTCAGAGTTACTGAGACAATACAAATTTTTTCTGTGGGCAAAAAACAATCACATTTTTTAATTGACTGCCATCTTGAATTAAAACAAAGTAGTATATTTCACTGACTCTTTTGTGTGGAAATCTCATTAGAAGAGTACTCTCAAAACGTGGCTGACATCACTAAACAGAAATTTGAATGTTCACGGGGAAGCCTGTGAAATCCTTTTCAAAGTTCTTGGGGTAGGGTAGCATAAGCAAGTGTATCTGAGATCCCTTATGACTCTAACAGGTCCTGCAGAAAACAGCTGAGGGCCTAACTGGACCCTCAGGGCAAAAAGCTTGCAATGTTTTGTGAGGGGGTTGTTTCTAAAGAACTCCTGTTATAACCTAATAAAGTTCTGAATTTTGACCTGTTAGTATTTTCTGAGGATCTGTCCTTTAATTTGCCACTTTCCTATGAGAACTTTCTTCTCCTATATGGGGTCTCGGTATATTTTGTCCAGTAAGTAAGCAGAATTTGAATGACCAATTTTAGGACATTTAAGTCTGCTGGGATAGGAAATAGAATGTAGAGCTGCATCACCATAATGGTGCAAAGGAGTGCTGGGTGCTTAGGGCTGGTCACCAAGGCACCGAGTTAGAGCGCTCAGTGATTTTTATTCTGAGTTTTGAGTTGTCAGGTGAGGTTGCTTCAAAAACTACAGAGACGTGGACAGATTTCAAAGAACCAATTCAAGCATGTAGTAGCTATGGCACCTCCACTTCCTCAGGCCACATTTCCTTTTCAGCTTGCTGAGCCCTGAGCCTGCTCTCTTGAAGGTCACTACTGACTCTTTGTTGCTAACTCTACCTCCTCCTTTATGGCCGTTATCTTTGATGAGCCCTTTGCCCATCTGCCAATGCTAACTGTGCCTTCCTCCTTGATACTCTCTACATATGGTGAGTATGTCTCTATTTAATCCTGGTTTTCCTTCTATCTCTCTGCTGATTCTTTCTCAGACTTTGCAAGGCTTCTGTAATCTGAATATTCTTTAAATACTGATGCCCATTTCATTTCGCTTTGCATCATAAAATGTTGCCAGTTATCAGCAATACTATTCCTTTCTCTCTCTACCAAGGTGTCTCAAAAACTCAAATTCCACCATTAGACTTTCATTTCCTTGTGATCACTTTGAATAATATAATATCCTATATGTAGGGGGTATCTTACTAATCTACTAATCTGTTAAAATACACCTGCTTTCAGAGCCACTCTCCTCTGTGAGAGGCGGGGCATAGCAAATCATGGCTCTCTGTTCCAAAGCAACTAAGGAGGAGAAGAGAAGACTGAAAGGGTGGCAGGAAACATCTAAAATGATGTTTACATCATTTTACAGTTTTGCTTAAGGTTATGGCTCTTTACCAAAAATTTCACCAAGGTTACTGTCTTTATTGATGACAGAACTTTTCAAAGTGAGCAAGAAGTTCCACTTACTATTGCTGCTAATTACCCAGCAGTCTCTGAAATTTCTGCTTCTCAGATATCTGTAGTACTTCCTCACTTTTTCTCACAGATGTTAATTATTCAGTAAGACTAAAAACTTACTCTGATTTCAGCAGTACAGCAAATATTAGTCAATCCCATTGTTTAGAGTAATACAGGATCTGAATAGCAACAGAGAGATTTGCCTTAGCACTTTAAGCAACAGTTTCTTGAGATAAATCAACAAATCCCTAATTGGGATATAGTAATCAGACCTACCCGCAAGCGTTGATTTTGCCAGGGAAAGACTGAAAAGAGAATTTCCTAAGATAAATCCAATTAAATTTTATATTGAAACCTAGAACAGGATATCTAACAGGAGAGGCAGCTCAATCTTTTGAATTGAGTGCCGAGTTATGGAACAGACTTACTGCAACCTCGTCCCAGCATCTTTATTCACTGTGTCTTTGGCCCTGGAGAGTCCCTTCTCTGGGATGTATTCATCATTAAGGTAAAGTTAATTAATCCTGCCAATGACATAAGATGTTCCCTGAAGCATAATGATAACATGAAAACGTAGCGCTTACAGTCCTCCGGAAGTCAGCTTGATGAGGCAGAATCCCCATTACAATTACTGTAAGTTATTTTCTAGCTAAAGTGAGGAACCCAGATGATGTCTCAGTATTTAAAACAAACAACCTTGATTCTCAGTTGGGTAGCTTCAACCTTCTTGTGGCAAACTAGGATTCCTGCAGGTGCTGGAGCCCCTGTATGATGTTTCTGAAACTATGTTCTGAGGAAAAATTGCCAGAATTTATGTGCCAGCCACTGTTAAAAAAGAGCATATGACCTGTGTTAACTTACTTAAGACTCTTTACGACCATTTAATTAGATACAATTATTAACTCCAAATTATAGATGAGAAAATTTAGGTAGAGAAAGATAAAATATTTTGCCTAAGTTCACCAAACTCTGAGGTGGCAAAGCAGGGTTTGAGCTTATGTTTTCTTCATCAAGCTACACTACCCCTTTAAGTTTCCTTGAAAACGAGTTAGGATTCCATTAGAACATAAAGACAGCATGGTTGGAGGGTAATGGGAGGGTAAAAAATGTAGACAAGAAAGTGACTCAATTCCAATCTTTCGGTCTTGATGGTCCATTGATTAAAATTTCCTTAAACATTTACTGTGTGCTAAGGGCGGTGTTAGGGGATGGATGTTCCTTGTCATTATGGGACTGACAGTATGGTAAGGACACAAAGGGACATGTAACAAATGAAGTAAACAAAAATATGTAAGTGTATGGTGGTGCAAAATGTTAACGATGTGAAAGAAATAATCACAGAGCGCCAAGGCGGAGACCCGCTTCAGTAAGGCGGTCAGGAAAGGCTTCCCTGAGGCGGTGGTCGGGGAATTAAAATGGAAGGATGAGGAGTTAGCGGTGAGAAGCCTGGGGGTGAGGGTGTAGTGGAGGGGAGGAGGGTGTTTCATGGTGAGGGAGCATATGTGCAAGGGCTTTAGGACAGAAGGAACTAGTTTGTATTTGAATAAGTGAAGGATGGCTAGCCCTGGTGTGTCTTAGTCAAGGACCAAACCGACTCGGTTTTTAGATATCATTGTAACTGAAGTATTTACTTAACATTTCCCTTCAAAATAATGAACAGTTTGTGATTTCTAATAGTTTGCATATAAAAAAAGGCAAGACTGGAATTTGAAAATCGCTGTGCAATGTGGAGGGAAATTTGAGGGGCTATCACAATGGTATCTGCCCTGACCCGAGGGGTGCTCCCATGGCCTATAGACTATGTTGAGGCACAGGCTGGTGCAGAAAGGCAAGTGTCAGGGCAAACCGTCCACTTTCTGTTCACGCCGCATAAGACCCAGGGGATTGGATTGTGCCAAATGAGCATCTGGATCTGGTTTTGTTTCCGTGAACCTCAGGGCACACCCTGAAAACTCACTGGACTCTTTGGAAAATAGATGCAATTACTGTTTGTCTTGATTCCTCAATTCAGCAATGGGTTTCCATCCCTAAGTCTGTTCCTTGAAGCAAAAAACAATTAACCTGTCTCTATCAGTTTCAAAAAGATTCGGTCGAATCCCTGGGAAATTTTAATACATTTTCTAAATATGTTAAACCTGCACATATTTTTCCTTTAAAAATCTTATTACATACTCTTTTCAACTTCCCTTTAGATGCCATTTGATTTTCATCTGTGAGACAAATGGATCATGCAGCTCAGCTCAGTAAGCACCAGCAGGAAGTCTTGGCCGCCCTTGGACAGTTCAGAGTTAAAGGTTAACTGACTTACTTTCCAGAAACAGACCTTTGAAAAAGTAGAGACAATCTTCCTTCTCAAAAGTCTACTCCAGGACCATTTCCTCTGACACCCTTTTTAGAACTAACCTTGGAAATCTCAAACAGACTGTTATGTATGTATGTGTACACATGTGTACAAATGCATACACACTCACACTTGAATTAACCATTCAGGTGAAGTAGGGAGTGTCAGCAAAAGGAGAGGTAAAAAACACAGTTAGGTAAAAAATGCATGGAAGTACAAGAGGAGAGGCAAAAGAAAATGATGACAAGAGCCAGAAAGAAGAGATGAGCATTTCAACTATCAGCAACTATATTGGCATACGGCATGAGTAATTTACAAACCAACTCTGGCTCTTGGAGAGCAAAACCTTGTCTGGAAATTTCACTGGGTAGGGCTTCTTTTCTTCCTTATCAGTGATTGTATTGTAATAAATTCTGGCCCTAGGTGTGATGTGTCTTCTGCGCCTTCCAGCTCCACTGGCATTGCATTCCAATTCAGAAGCAAGGTCTTTGGAATAAGACTGGATTGAGTCCTGGCTCCAGCATTTGGAGCTCCACCAATGGCTCCACCATTGTTTTGGGGTACACTACTAACCTCTGTAGAATATCTGTAATATGGATGATTTGACAGTGGTCATCAAATTTGGGTAGTGAGCTAATAAAGAACATAAAGATCAAGTTCATTAAAGGAAGACAGAGTCTGGGCATTTGTATGATATTTTCATCAAGTTCCCCTGGTGATTCTGATACTCATCAAAGTTTGAGAACCACCGATTTTGGGAAGTAAAGATAAGCAAACGTAAAAAGTACCTGGTTATCAATAACGTTTCCTAACTAGGATCATGTGGTAAAATGGAAAGGGATTTTGTCATCACTGTCCAAGACTTGAACTCCTATATGGGTTTCCACTGCCTACTAACTGTGGAAGTTTAGCTAAGTCACTTAACTCTTGAGACTCATGATGTCCTCATTTGTTAAATAGTGACAATAAGGCACTGACCGCATCAAGGGGTCATGGGTTTGATGAGATGAGGTGGCTCATAGGAGGTGTCTGATAGATGTTGGCTGAAGTAGAATCTCTTCCTATATTTGGATTTGTTTACTTTTTTAGAAAGTCCAGACATAAAACTTACATGGATTCTATTCCATGAAAATTCAAGACTTTTCAGATAGATTGCATATTTCTTTTCTTTTAAGTTGTTGAATTTATTGGCAGAAAGTTGTTTATAATATCTATAGAATGTGTAGTATATTAACACATTTTTTCCTGATATTGGTAATTTCTCTCAATTTTTTCTTTTTCTTTTTTTTGTATATTTTATTGAGTATGACATGGACTAAGAGGTGTGGGGATGATGGGACGGGGTGCAGGCTGGAGGGGATGAAGGAGGGAATGGGACACCTGCAATAGAGCACATATTCCATAAGTGCAGGGATTGAATGTTTGACTGCCCTTGCATTTACCCGCAACACTCAGTAAAACTTTTGACACAAAAATGCTTTGATTACATAACACATAATTCTTGTATGCCCTAACTTGAAAACCCCTGTTGGTTTCTTATATCCATTTAATAACTGGGGTTGACTTTTCCAAAAGGGACTGAGGAAATATTTTTTTACTGGGCTTCAGGTTATTTTTATTGACTATGAACACATCCTCTTGACTTACAACCAAAGTCCTAGTTAATCACAAACACAGGCTGCAGTCACTGACCTATGCTTCTGAGTTAGGCTGGTCTTTTACTTTATGACACTCAAAAAATGAAATCTTACCCTTTAGTTAGATAATTTTGTGTAGACACCAGCGTTTCCAAAATGCCTGATGCTTAATGATAATTTTATTGTGCATAAGTCATTATGATGATAATGGTTTTAAAGTCATTTTTTCATAAAATGATGACTCCATAGGGTTATGCAAGCAACAGAGAAGGGAACGCAAACTGGTCTCTGGTCTAGCTGGCAGTGCAAAGAGGGAAGCGTTGGAGAGGTGGATGAATGAAAGCCAGGGAAAGAAAAAGAAGCAGCAGCATCATTAATGACCGCCCTGCTTGAACAATCCTGCCACCAAGAAGCGAGGAAGCCACAAGCCGAAGTGAGAAACAGCCTTGGAGCCCGGCGTGTGTTTCTCTGGTGTTCCTTTATGCTGTTCTCTGACCTCCGAGTGGGCCAAACTTCCTCAGACCACAGAGCCCACAGCCCTCTGCTTCACCGCCACTCCCCCCAAATTTCCTTCTTTTCTCACTCCTTCCTCTCCCCTTCTTTTTGTCTGATTTCTTTTTTCTCTGGTGAAAGAGCTCATTAGTGAAGAGTTATTTTAGGTCCTTCCTCTAGAGACTTCCCATTTTCTTCTCCACAAATACCCCTCATTCCTTAATAGGTTAAGCGTGGATGATAATGTCATTTGACATCAATTTTAAGTCCTCCATACTGACAGCTTATACCAGTGGGAGAAGCTCCACTTAGTGACACTAGAAAAATGCATAACACAACTTCAGATTTCCTTTCAGTCTTTCCAAAGATTTCTTGATTAAAATAGCCAGAGGGACAACATTAACGCCTTGAATGTTAAGATTTTAACAATGATTTTTTTGTAGTTTGCAAGGAAATGTTTACATTCATTTATATTTTGAAGGTTTTTATCTTGCCCCATTGCACAGAGACAACTACTCCCTCACAGGGAAGACAGGAAAAAAAAAAAAAGCACAGAAAAGCCTCAATAGCCAAACAACCAGGTTAGCAATCAGAAATCAAAGCATGTGTGTCCATGCTTTTCCTTAAACTTAAGGCGTCAACAGGAGCCACACTCAATTGTGTTTTGCTTTAAAAGGTAACATGCTTAATTGAAAAGTCTCTTTGGGGATGGAGCATGGGCATAGGAATTTTCTAAAAGTACCCAGGTAATTCTGATGTGCAGCTAGAGTGGAGAAATATTGTTTTCAAGGAACTGAGAAAGCACAGGAGAATCTCTAAGCTCTAAGGACAAAAGTGCCCCTGCCCGGCCTTGCCAGTCTCTTTCTCCCCTATCATCATGTTTTACTACCTTTTTCACAGCATTAACTACCACCGAAATTATCTTTATATATTTGTGTGTCATTTGTGTACAGTCTCTCCACCTTCTTAGGCATGTAAGCTCCAGTAAATCCTGAACAATATTTGGTACTGGGTAGTTGCTCTATTTTTGTCAAGTGAATAAACTGAAATCTATTAAACATCAGCTTTCTCATCTTACAATAAACAAAATACCATTTCTATCTACTCTTCTACATTGCTGTGATGATTCAAGGAAATCATGTCCATGTAAACTAATGCATATAATGTGAAATGCCTAGAAATATTCATATTTCCACAAAAAACCTAAACCAATCTGACCCAAAAATGTTTCCCCAAATAGCTCCTTGCTTAAAATTTTCAACACCAAGTTTGCTTATTTGGTTTTTGGCTGACTATTGTTAAAATGTAAATTGCTTACCTTGGTGGAATAATATTAATTAGATGAGTTTTTGTCACTTAGCAACTACTAGCAAGCCTAAAATAAAGAACAAGTTCATTCTAAATTAAATTTAAAATTGAAGAGGGCCTGCACTATTCATGCAGGGCAGCCCTAGTTAGCAGGAAGAACTGGCTAGAGGCAGCCACAGGAGGACAGACATGGAGCAGGGAAGTGAGGACAATGAATGAAACCAGAAAAGGGAGAGAGAAGCATGTGAGTGACAAACTTTGTTGAATCTGAACTGGGAAGACCTTGGGTTAACTCTGGTCAGAAGAACAAAGTAGTCATGCTTTCAGTCAGCATTAGTTAAGTACCTGGGGGCTAGACAGCTGCCATATATTATATCCCTTAATCCTTAGGGCAACTCTGGGTGTATTAATATCCTGATTTAATAAAAGGGAAAATGGGAGTTCACAGATGTTAATTTCATAGGGAAGCAGCACAGTATAGTGATAAGGTGACTGAATCCACAGAGAAGCCCGCTGAGTTAGAAACTCAGCTCCAACATGCACCAGCTGTAGGAACCCCGGTGAGTTACTGTATGCACATCTCCATGCATCATTTTCCTCTGTAAAACCGGGATGATAATAATTGTAACTATCTTTTAGGATTGTAACTACCTATAAAGCACTCAGAATGCTGGCATAGGGTGAATACTAATCATATATATCTCCATGGATTTTCACACAATGAACACACTCATGTAACCAGCACTCAATGAAATGGAATTTTACCAGTACCTGAAAGCTGGCCTCGTACTCTCTTTCAGTCATATCCTCATCCCAATAGCCTGACTTCTAACCATAGAATAGCCTTCCCTGTTTTTGTAATTTATGTATTGGGTCGGCCAAAGTGTTCATTTAGTTTTTTCCATAAAATATTTTCACAAATAACTTTATCGATTTGGATATTTTGAGTATGTTGGCTGTCTCCCGGATGGTATAATGTTGATTGTTCTCAATGAATGTCTCAATTTGATCGCTATCATCTTCAACTGGTCTACCTGACCGTGGAGCATTGTCTCATGAGAAATTTCCAGCACGAAACTTTGCAGACCACTTTTGACACGTTTCGATCAGTCAAAGCACCTTTTTCACACGCTGCACAAATCTTTTTTGGGTTTCAGTTGCGTTTTTACCTTTTTTGAAATACTAAAGCATAACATGCCAAAAATATTGTGCATAATAAATATTGTACTTCCATCTTCAGTATTAACATGGTTATGCAAAAATTCACCAAATTTTGTAAGTTTTGTTTCAATGCACACTGATATGACCTCAGTCACAATACAATCTAATAAAATTGTTTTGAATGAAGTTAATGACAACTATGCGCTAATAGAGCCATCTTAGGGAAAACAAAAAAAACCTTTTGGGCAGCCCAATATAAGGTATCATACGATCTAGAACCTTTTGTATTTGGTCACTTCCACTCAACATATAGAGATCCATTCATGTTGCTGTGTATAGATAAAAATCACTTATTCTTATTGCTGTATGGCATTCCATTTGCAAATGTACCACAATTTATATATCCAATCTATTGCTGATTGGCCCTTTAGTAGTTCTAGATTTAAGCCTTTACCAATAATACTACTATAAACACCCTACCAGCACTGTTTGGTGAACATGTGTACACATTTTAATTTGGTATATACCTACAAGTAGAGTTTTTGGCTCCTCAGGGATGAATATAGCTTTAGAATGCAGCATAAAACAGAAAATGGTTGTACAATTAATAATTTCATCAGTAAAGTATGGGAATTTCACTTTTTTGTCTTTTTCATTGTACGTGTTTTGAAGGTGTAGCATGATATCTCACTGTGGTTTTACTGTGCATTTCTTCGACAATTAATAAGACTGAGCTTCTGTTTTTGGGCATTTGGATATCTTCTTTAATGAAGAAACACAAAGATTTTTCTAGGTCAAAAGCTTCTCTCTTTATAACCCCACTTAAAAAAAAAAATTGCCTTCCTCCAAAGCTTTTCACAGCATTGTAAGTATTGTAAGTCCTAATTTAGAAACCAAGGGTATTCACTATTTTTATTTTGTATTCACTTTTTTCTTTTTTAATTTAGAGAATTGTCTTCTGGTAATGGAGGGAACAAAGGGGGGTTCTTCCATAAAGAACGTTTTTGTTCTTTCTTTTGTTGCCATTCAAAGTGAGATTAAAAATTATCTTGGCTCTGCAGGCCAGCTCAGAGGAGGGGGAAGGGGACGACAATAAAGGCAGCTGACCTACTTCTGGGCTCTGTGGCACCCTTTGCAGTGACTGCCAGGTGCTTTCATGGCATTTATGTCTGAAACGGAGCCAGGTGTATGTGTGTGGGCGGGGAGGAGGCTGGGCATACGTGTGAGAATAATGACAATACAGAAAGTCTGTGAGTATTTTATATGGGAAAACATAAGTGTAATTTGGGGTTTTAAGTTTTATTTCCACTGTTTACACATACCTGTTTTCTGCACCTCCCCCAAAACTTTTTGTGGTAACACTAAATAAGAAAAGTTACTATTATAAGATATATCACTTGTAAAACACTTCAGTTGTTCCTGCTTTTTTTTCTATTTAGAAAAGTACACAGGAATACTACCCAGTCCCTTAACATAAGGTGATTTTAGAAACAACAGCAAATTTTTATTCTCACTCTCAAAAGCTGACCTTTCTCTTCTTTTTCAGGCAGAACACTAAACTTCCTTCATTCCCATAAAGAGAGTTCCAGCTAACAAATAATATCTTCTTGGCTAATGTTTAAAACATCCAATTTTTCTTCTCCTAGATTTGAAAGAAATTTCTTCCTTAAGAATCCTTGTCAATTATAAATATTTAAAAAATTTACTTTTTAGTTTGCAGAAAATGAATAGGAGGATATATTTTGAGCCACCTGTGCCAGTCTGAACATTGCCGAAAATGAAATATACTGTAATGGTTCTAACTCTAGGCATTCCACCCTATTCTGACCTTTTATTGTCTTTCTCTCTATTGAGACACTAAGTTTAAAAAACCAAAGAGCCCTTTGATAATTATCATGTCTTAGGAAGATAACATGCCTTCTGGTTTGGTACATCTAAAAACAATTGAGACTGTGACCAGCATCTGGGCTGTAGGTTAAAGATGAATGAATCTATTAACAATTGGAGAGACTGTCTTAGAGGCATGGCTTGGTTACAGAGAGACTAGTAAGCAAACATCACCCTCATTAGGACTTCAGAACCGGCAAACAATTTCCACCACTCGTAGCAGCTGATACCCCGGCTAATATTCACTGCGGGTGACCAACCCCCAAAGTAGTCCCTGCTCCCGTGCTTTCACAGCACCGCGCTGGACCTGGAATCGCTTTGACGCAGATTTCCCTGAACTGCTTAAGCCATTTGTCCTCTTGGAGGTGGCTCCCACCGTTAATGGGCAGGGAGTTTACCAGGCAAATACGGTTAACCACAATGAAGAGAAGAGGAGAAGGCTAACATCTTGACCCATGAATCCACTGAAATTAAGATTCTGAAAAGGCCTGTTAAATCTTATCCAACCTCTCCACTGCCGCAAAGTCTCTTCTTGTAGCACATCTACCTTGCTGTTTTATTTGACTTGTTCTTCAATTATTCAGGCTTCAAGTCTTCCTTCAGTATATAAGAAAATGTTCTGATTCAGTCACCGTAAGGGAAACAATTGACAGGGTTTTCATTTTAGGATCCAGCTTTAGTAGACGTTTAATTAGCAATTAGTGGATAGGTAGAATGTCAACAAATAATGATGATAAACTTCATGAGTAATTTTCATTTCTATATTTAAGTAACTTTAAATCTTCAAACCATATGACCAAGGTAATTAAAAAAAATAGTATAGTGACAGAATTCTGTTACCCTGCAAGCAATTAAATTTTGGATTAGAGGAGCTAGCTATTAATGTCAAAATATGCATGATGCATTTAACGGATCAAGGAAAAATAGGTACAACATTAAGAGATGAACTAAATCTTTTAAAATATGCCTGTATTTTGCTGTGTATAATGCACATTTTTTTGCCCAAAGTTTTGAGGGGAAAATAAGGATGCACATTATACATGGGTGTAATGATTACATACCATGGGCATAATAATCCCCATCTATAATGCTCACAAAAATGTGGTTGCACAATATACATGGTAAAATATGGTAATATCATTCAATTCAATTTTATTCTATTATGGTGCTAGCTCTTCCTCACTAAACACACTTAAGTCAGGCATATTGTGCCATTATTATCTTTTTAGAATTTCAGAAACAGGACAGAACATAAATGTTATTGTTTACATTAACTCAGGGACAGTGAAGCTCATTGTTAATATTTCTGTTACAGACTGTTCTTATATCTCTGAAGTAACTTTCATGGAAATACATATTTTGCAGAGCTAAAACAATTTCTTCCGAAAGGCCTGCTTGTTTTTTCCTGCTTCCTATTACTGTTCTACATGACAAGTGTTTTGGTAATGAGATGGAATTCTATGTAAACCAACCAACCAATTCACAAATGTTCAAATAAGCCATGACTTGTTTCACTGTATTTCAGCCTTCTGGAATTTCTGATCAGTTCAACAAAACTTTCCTCTAAACCCCAAGGCTGACTCTGTCCTGACAATGGCTGCTCTGGGGCACACCAAAACGCTCGAGGCCACGAGGCTCCCTGGGATCGACATCCAGGAAGGTTTGATTCTACCTCCAGAACACAAATGCAATGCCGTGGATCGAAAAGCACTATTTGCCTAACCGTCAGTGAGCCTAAATTTCTTCCTTAAAAGATTTGCTTACTGTTTTTCAAGGAAGACTTTTGTATTTGCTGAGCTTGTGGCACTAATGAAAGCATTTTTTTTTTTTTTTTTTTTTTTTTTTAGCAGCAAAATCATTGCTCATCTTGCAGCCTGAACCCGTAGACAGGGAATGGTCTTGCTTCTATACTGCAACTATGTTGAATTCTTATATGGTATGTTAGGACATATTTTTTAATGTGAAATTCATAATATAGCTCTCAATAGGGACTTTAGCAAAAAGGCTCATGCTAGCAAGATGTCACAGAAAGTAAATGAACAACTTTAATGATTACATTCCATAGCAGAAGACCCATGGCATTAGGACAAAGATAACAGAAAATGGACAATTATAAAGCTCATTTAGGACATACTAATTGTTAGATTGTTTTGAGCTCCTCTCATATATTGGCTTTCTGATAGGCACCAGGAATTTGGAGATGAAATAGATATGGCCCATTTTTGGAGGCACTTAAAACCTATTTGCTTTAAGGCTACGTAGAAATTCATCTGGAAGATTAAATATGTGAGCGGGAAAGGGAAAGATGTGAAGCCGCACGGAGGGGTGAGCAGGCGAGCAGGAGCCTGGGGAATGCGGCAGTCGCTGGCCGAGGTTGTGACGAGGAAAGCCTGTGGTAGGTCGCTGCGAGGGGGGTCTGCAACCTGTTGCTGAGAAGCTAGTGGAACCTTGTGAAAAATTTTGGACTTTAACTCAGAAATAAGGGCAAGCCATTGAAGGAATTTTTAAGCAAGGAAGTGACAGGTGTTAGAGTATTTAAACCATTTTTTCTGCAACTATGCCAAGTGTTAGAAAAATGATTTCTCTACTGACCCAAATAAAATGGAAACAGACTCAAAAATAGGTGCTTCCTTTCTGGTTAGAGGGTATATTGGTAAAATTTGAATGGTGGGCCATAGCGGTAGGTCCCCAAATATTTCATGCTTCATTTCTACTCAACAGAACTTACACAGCACAAATAAAAGACAAGGTCTGTGGAATGCCCCGAATATTCTCTCTTATTTTCCTATGGTGAGGAATGTGCCTGAGAATGTTTCATGTAATGGCCCTTCTGCTTCAAAGTGCTTTTGCTTTTCAGGGTCACCCAACTAGATGAGGCCCTGATGAGAAGCTGTCATGTTAGTATTTATGACTGGGGCATGGTGTCTTCAGACATTCTTTCAAAGTGAAACCTACTCCAGATTGAACCAATCAGCCCGGGAGAAGATTATTGTGGGTAATCTTCTAATCTCAAAAAAACAAACAAAAAACAAAAACAAACCTCCCTGGAAAAACCAAACTCAGTTAAAGATACAATACCATTTCCAGAAAAATCTTTGAAACTGTCAAGCATTTTAAAATGTTTACTCATGAGCACATATATACTACCTTCAAAACCCAGGATTTTTTTTTTTTTAAGAATCCTGATTATGCATGCAGTTTCTCAACCCCCTCTCAGAAGCATAAGAATGGGCTTTGGGCCTAGAGCACTTTCTTACAAAAAAAAAAAAATTAAAAGTGCTCATAGTTTATGTGGGACTTTCATCTTTCTTATGTGGGAATAAGCCTTTCTTTTAGGCTCAATGTGTACTCCTTTGCGCTGCTTAAGACTGTGTGTTCTATGACAACTGGTTAACCCCACTGCTGTCTCTGTCCCTTGTAGGGAAGAGATGGGGTCCTTTGTGCTGTGGCACAGCTGGGTGCACGTGGGGCTGCATGTGGCCGCTGGTCACGGGTGACTGACACTGCCACTGAGGCTGGTCTTGCTCTGCTTCTCCTCTATGTGAGTGAAGAGCTGTTCCATCCAGGGCTTGACCACATTGTCTTTTCCCTGGTGACTCCAACACCAAGATGCAGTGGGCAGTAGTGCTCAGACTCCTACTCCTAATCACAGGCAACATAAGCTAATTGCTCAACACTGATTATATGCTAAATTTGTTGAAAATTATTTTGTAGACAATAAAAATGGCTTTATTCAAAACAACGTAAGATTACCACAGATTTTGGCCAAGGACCCAAGAACTTGGGTCACAATTGGCAATTGCTCCCCACCCTCTCTCAAAGGAAATTTGTGTATATAACCCCTGAACTCCAGTGCAGAGCTCTCCAGTGAACTGGAAGAGGCCTGGGTAGAACCCTTATGACCTAAGAAAGGGAGATTTGTCCAAGTCCAAATCTCAGATCTGACCATGCCGCTACTGCAAGGCTTTCATCTGGAGTCAGCTCGAGACCTCAAAGAGGAAGACTGAGAGACATTTTCTGCAATGCCTACTACAGATTTAAATCTCCCATAGGTCTTCTGAGGCCAGGGTATCAGGTACACCCCTGAAGAAATGCCTCCCAAAAAGGAACAGAGAGAGGACTAAGCTTCTTTCAGCAGGAAGAGAATGACTTCCACTCTGGGGACAAAGTTCAGAGGGAGCAGAAGGAAACCAAAGAAAACAGAAAATTCGCTCCTCCTCCCTGGTATAGTGTAAGGAAGCCCATGTAAAGAGAGAGACTGTGACAGTCCCTCTTCCCCCTCCCTTCTCTGCTGTGGATAGGGAAGCATTCTCTCCATCACTCCTGTAGCTCAGTGACCAATACCACAACCTTGAGCATGTCTACCATGTCTTTTTGGTGGTGGTGTAAAATGTCTTGATCTGGACCCTTTTTTTTTAAAGGATCAGATATAAGTGTGTAGAGAAGGGATTCTCAACATTTTTCATCTCATGGCACACATAAACTACTAAAATTCTGCAGTACACCAAAAAAAATTTTTTTTTGCTGATCTGACAAAAATAGATATAATTTTGATTCATTCACACCAGGCAACTATTATTGTGTTGGCTGTTGTCATTTTTTAAAATTTGACACTAAGGGAAAAGAGGTCAGTGACCCTCACTAAATAGTCAGGTATTCCAGGTTTTAAAAATTCTTGTAGCACACCGGTTCAAAATCACTGGTGCAAAGGTATGTGAGAAGGAATGAGGATTTCCAGCTCCTACTAGAACTAGAAATATGAGTAACATCATATTTCCTTAAGCCTAATCTTTACGTTGTTATCAGCAGTGATTTGGGGGCAAGTCTTATGTTTGACATGTACCTTTTATGTTGTTTTTTCAAAAGCCTTATTAAATTAATGTTGCAACTCCTGTTCACTGAAATCTCTGAATTGTGGAAATAGTATAACACATGAGAGTAGAGGAATAAAGCCTTGTTTCCCACTCTCAAATACTTCTGATTTAACATTTGGAATCCTTGGTTTGTAACACTAGTCTTTTTATCTAAGTGTTATTACAGAGATGGTTCTGAAGAGCAGTATGGTGTGAGCTTGTCTCTTGTCAACTATGTATCATTCCTCATCCTTGGGGAGAAGCCCGGGACCTACATTTCCTAGGATCCGTTGCCAACTAAGTTACAATAGGAATTATGCCGATGGGAATTACTTGCAGGAAATATGAGAAGACAGGCAGCCAGGTAAATACTAACAGATACCTGGGGAAGGTTTTACCGCAGGCTCTCTAAGCACTTGGAAGTTGAAGTCAAAATTAAGATCATCAATAGCTTGTCCATGTTTTCTGTACTTCCAGAGTTCCTGAAAACCAGTAGTAAGTGTCCCCTGACCTTTACTTCTGCAGCCCTCCCAGCAGTTATAGCAGCCTCTGATTCCACGTGTTATTATTCCTTTCTGCTTGAAGTTCTTAGAATGACTGAAAACTAAGGAGAATCACATTCCTCTTTTACCTAGGTAACACCCCTCTGCCTTTAGCTAGCAAAACTTTTTAATCCTCACACAAGGATATACCGACTTTAGAGAGAGAGGAAGGGGGTGGTGGGGGAGAGGGAGGAGAGAGAGAGAGAGAGATAGAGAGAGAGAGAGATCAATGTGAGAGAGAATCATCGAACAGTCGTGTCCCATACATGCCCTGGCCAGGACTGAACCTCAACATAGGTATGTGCCTGATCAGGAATTGAACCAGAACAACCTTTTGGTGTACGGGACGACACTCCAACCAATGGACCATCACCCAGACAGAGCTAGGGGAGGAGTCTCTTTGGAGGCGGTTTCTGTGTTACAGAAGAGATCACAGGAAGACTGAGGACTGCTTTTAAGCCTTGTATCGTTCCCTTTTCTCATCCAATTATTTTTATTTTTATTTTTATTTATATTTCATGTTCCTGTCCTAGATGTCCTTATCTATCCCACATGGCTGTGTAACAATAATTTCAGTAGCAGTTAACATCTTAGTTCTCAATACTTTTTAATTGTTTAATTAATTAATTATTTATTTAATTATATACCATCCCACTTGATCTTCGCAGTAACTTTATAACTTGAATGGCATGGCATTAGATGTTCCTGTTTTATAGATGGGAACTTTGAGACCCAGAGAGGTAAAGTGATTTATTTGAGGCCACATAGAAAATCAGGGAATGTGCTAGAACTAGAATCCAAGATTTTTGACCAGTGGTCTCCCAGGGTGTTTGCTCGCATGCTACTGTCTCATCAAGTGAGAGAGCAACTCTCTGCGTGCAAATTCCTTATCCGGGAAAATTCTCTGTGGGATAACCCCCATTAACTCTCAGTCACCATGTTTCTTTTCTGTGAATAGAGTCCAAGTCTTTGTCAATGCTTTGAATCTCATTCTTCAGATTCATAAAACAAGCTCATTGGGTAACTACAAGATCATTGTGGAGGCAGCTCTGTGATTGTTATTTGGCATCTGATATTTTTGGTATCCTGGAAAAGTGTAATAATGGTGGGAGTGACAATGTATCATTATCTCTGACAACTTATCTGGACACTACCAATTAGTCAGTGGCATAATATTTACTAAGTGCGTTTCCATACCGGATGAACTCCTAAGGTTCTAATTGAACGGTTTGGCAATGTCACTTGAAGGGCACCCAAGAATCAGAGAAACATAAATGTTTGCTTATTCAAAGATGCTTTTTCAGAATACAGATAAAGAATTATGCAATGCTGAGATGAGAGTAACAGACCACAGGTTATACTTCATATATGAGTAAGTGGAGAATTTGGAGCGCATGGAGGATTAATCTTTTTTTTTTAATCATGTAAATAAATATAGCCAAAACTGTACTAAGAGTAATGCACATTTTTAACCCCAGAAAGCTTTGGTTTTTATTAATTCAGCATTTGCACCTAAGGGTAGTAAATTTTAAATTAAAAAAAATAAGAAAAATATATACACCACCATAGGGTAGCAAGGCAAATAGATGAGCTGTAGTAAGGGCTTAAAGCAAAGAGAGATGCTGAAAATCTGTGGAAACTCAGTGTTAACTAGATATGGGCGTACATGTTATGTACTGATAAGCATATCAGCCATAAATAAAGGAATGATTTACTTCTTACAGTAACAATTCTTCCAAATTTTGAGTTTTATTTAATTTTTTTCAGTGGCAGTGGTTTATCAGAATGTTATCTGAGGGTGGTTTATCCCTCAAAATGTACTAAAAAATGCCCAAATCATGAGCACGATCAACCCCAATGGCTTCCTCTGCATCCAGCTTTGTTTCTCTGTGTCCTCCCTGTGATTCATCGAGAGAGGCCAGGGCCTCGCTTGTGCCGCTTGGAATAGCTTCATGATGTATCATCGCCCTGAAAATTTAGACTTTTAATACCATAGCTTGCTTCATCTGTTTCCCCAGCCCTTGTGTTATCTCCCAGCAGTGTTGTTACTTTCACACTTCATTTGATTTTCAATGTAAAAAATGTCCTTAATTTGCTCCTCACTGATATAAGGATGCTTTTCAGGAGATTCAGGAAAACTTCACCTGGTGTTCTTCTTCGGCTACCGTTCATTATAAAAAGGCCACCATTTTGTTCAGCTTCAGCAGTTTCTATCAGAAGTTCAACTGCCTTTTTGTTTCTAATTATACCACTACTCGGGCTATCAACTCTTTTCTTTGGTTCCTGAAACCTGAAAGACATCTCATCAGCCACTTCCTCCTGACCATTGTCCTCTGTGATCTCCTACCGGCCTCAACAGGTCATTTCTGATCTGTCCCCTAGTCTGGCTTTGACAGGTCATTTCCATGGGAGACGACCTTGCCCGTTTTCCTCTTCCTTTGAACCCATTTTCTTACCACCACACATATATTTGCCTAGTTCTTTATCTAATTCTTTTGCATGGTCTTGAAACTCCCTCTTGAGTTCCTGAGCAAGTAAGTAATTGCAGGTCTTGGGTTGTCTACTTTTGTCAATAATGCTTTGCATTTCCAAGATACCAAGTTAGGGGTCACTGCATCTGGATTCTGTTCCTGCAGCACAGCACCCCATATGTTGTTAACCTTCTTCCCTCCAGCAAAAGGCAGCTCCTGGTTGCTCTGGCCAAACTCAAAAGGCTCTGGTTTGGGTGGTGGGGTTAAAACATTTTTGTCTCTTGTGTTTCCAAAGAGAGCTGTCATGATCTGAATCAGAAAAACTCTGTCTTCACTCGAGTCCCCCTTTAGCAGTCTGATAATGTGCTACTGGTTCACAGGCTGCCGCTGTTCCCTGGAAAGGCCCCACAGCACTGTCCCCACCTGGTGCTTTTGATACGGGCAGCAGCCTGTCACTGGGGGTCACCTCAGGTCTGAATATGAGTCGGGAAGCTGCCCATTTTCGTCGCTGTCCTCCCCCTTCACCGTGTTCCCATGGTGCAGCACATTGGGTCAGGCCTGGAGTTTTACATTTGATGCAAATGCCTTTAAACTAGATTTGTATATAAATACAACGACAAAGACAAGAGAGGAACCTACGACCTGCTAACAAGCACTTAGGAAATATCTCCTGTGTGTTGCCAATTATCCCACGTGTTATTATTGTCAAGGTGGAAAATGGTCTGGAGTCAATAGGACTGAATACAAACTCCAGCTTTGCCACTCACTGGTTGTGGTACGATAATGCTTTTGGCTAATATTTTGCAAATCCTTCATTTTCACAGCTGTGAACCTCATATTTGATTTTGACGAGTGTACCAAATGGAATAGATATTTCAATTATTTAGCAGAATGCCTGACTCACAGTCAGTCAAAGAATACTCATTCCACTCCGTTTCTCTAAATCTTGCAATAATTCAAGTACTCTGTCCAGAGTCTTTAAATCCAGCAGCTGGCCTGCTTGTCTTTCCTCCAATTTCCTCAAACTTCATCTTGTCTGTGGTGATTAGATAAATATAATCAGTAAGGAGAGGTAGAACCTTTTACATTTAGGAAACAGACTTTGGTATGAGTCCCCCTCTAGTTCTTCAGTTCTCTTACCAAGCTTCCACTGATGGGAAGGAATGACATGTGAAAAAGATCGTGCTTCACCTTTAGAACTCGCCTCCCCAGAGATATTCTCTGGGTGTACAGGGAAGAGGGTTTAACAAGCAGAAAATCAGGAGTGGCATCCATGAGTCACCTAACTAGACATGGAGCCTTATGACTTTCAGGCGAAGTACTGCAGAAATATCAGGTGGCAGGAGATCACTGCCTTGAGGTCACCTTCCCCTTAGAATCTCTCCCTCATTACCGCTGTGACTACACCCTGATGCTGGTGACTCCAGGGCCCCAAGCATGGGAAGTAGGTTCAGGAAGTGCAGACTGCTACTGCTTTGCAGTCCATTTGGTTTTCTGTATGGGTGAAGGACTTCTTAATGGTGGCAAACGCAAGCACAGATTCGCCAGAGGTTATGTCCCTTGATGACTGTAATACTCTCATCGTAATTTTTAAGTACAAATGCCTTATTACATTGTGTTGTCATTGTTTATTTTGAATATGTTTCTCTTAATGTAGTGAATCTCTAATATCCCATACCCTGAGTCTTAAAAGATGCTTATTATAATTGAATGCAATAATATAACAATAATGATGATAATAATAATAATAAACATAGCCCTTGACTTGTCCTCTTTGGAACCCCCCACGTTCTGAAGTCTGAGTACTCTTGATGGCTGAAGGGCAAGATGTTCTTGAATGAGTAAAATGGGAAGTGTTACTTTTAAAAGGAAATAAAAGTGAAAAGAACCAAGTGAAAAAGAGAGGCATGTTCATTTGGCAGCCAAAGATTACATTCTCCTTAAAAAGCAGCCCTCTGCCAAGTCTTTGGCTTCTGTTTGTTGTTATTTAAAAGGTAAACACAATTAAGAAAGAAAATAGCAAGTCTTTAAAAGCACAGCTGAATATTTATGTTTTCCCTTGTAGACTTCTGGGCTTATTTCTGAGAGTCTGTCTTTGCTATTGAACATCATATAGTTAAACACCACCAAAATAGCTGCTGCACCATTCTGCCTTGGAAACAGGGAAGAAACATTTTCATTTCATAACGTCCATCCCATTAGACTCTGTTGTAATTCCCCGGAGTCTGAACACCAGCATTATAATTTTCTCTCCCATTTCAGAAAACACGCTTTTGTTCTGAAAATTCCATGTTATCAAGTCTTAGTAGGCAACTATCTGATCCATCTTAATTACTTTACCCCAGATAAGCAGCTCTACAGATGATAGCTTTACCCCACATGAGCTGCTGAACCATTTGGGCTTGCTCACTCCTCAGCTATCTGTATTTGTTTTGCCAGAGAGGCAACTCCGGCCCTTGCCGTGTATTAGTGAGAAGTTCCCCAAAAATCTCTTGGTCTATTGCAAGTCTACTAATTCATTTGATTTTTAGGCATCTTCCTTCCTTCCTTCCTTCCTTCCTTCCTTCCTTCCTTCCTTCCTTCCTTCCTTCCTTCCTTCCTTTCTTTCTTTCTTTTTTTCTTT